>WEIU01002544.1:507708-526021 GCA_013389925.1 Aegithalos caudatus | reverse complement strand
CCCGGCTCACGGCCGGGCCCGTGCGAACAAAGGGGCCGGTCCGGGGCCGCCCCGAGCTCAAATCCTCCCGGTGGCCGGGCCCTGGCGCCTCCCGGAATGGGGTGGGACGGTGGAAAGGCAGCGCCGAGCGCTCCTGCCCTAAAACCCGAAATAATGGTAAAATCGCCTTCTGCTCGCTGGAGCAGCCGCCTCCCTCCCCGCGGCACTGGGAAGGGGTCCGGGAAGGAGGAGCTCTCTGGGCACACCTGAATTTGGGTGGTAGCGATTTGTGATGGATACAAGAAGGGAAGGGCAGGAGGAGCTGGCGGTGCTTCCTGTAAAAAAGGAGGGACCCCTAATTTGCCTGCATTTAACGGGGAACGCAGCGAAGAGACCACAGCTGCAGCCTTGGAAAGGCGTTCATTCAGAGCAAGGACATCGGCACTCGGCCTTCACCGCTGCCTGCTGTTCTCTCCTGGGCTGGCACTGCACGGAGATAAAACGGAACGGGGCCACAGATTCATTTAGGTTGGAAAACCCCTTTAAGGTCATCGAGTTTAACCATTCCCCCAACACTGACCATGTCCCCAGGTGCTAATTCTACACATCTGTTAAATCCCTCCAGCGACTGCGACTCCACCTCCGTCCTAGGCAGCCTGTGCCAGGGCTTCGCAGACCTTTTCATGAGGAAATCTTCCACAACATCCAATCCAAACCTCCCCTGGTGCTACCAGAGGCTTCTCTTGTCTTGTCCCTTGTTCCCTGGGAGCAGAGCCTGACCTCCACCTGGCTCCCCTCCTGTCAAGGAGCTGTGGGGAGTGAGAAGGTCCCCCCTGAACCTCCTTTTATCCAGCAAAAGGAGCACCCCCAGCTCCCTCAGCCACTCCTCACCAGACCTGTGCACCAGACCCTTTCCAGCTCTGCTGCCTTTGTACATGTTCCAGCATCTGTCTAGTGCCTGTGCCCTGAAACTTCATCCCTAATTCAGACAGGAATGGAAGTGCTTTGCACAAGGACCATAACTCTACTCCAGTGTACTTTACCACCTCTACAGACACCTCACGTCACCCAAGGGGCAGCCCAGGATATTTTGCACATCAGATGCTATGATAAAAGGCCCCAGGGTATACAGAAACAGAGGAGGCTCCCACCCAGCAGCAATCCTGAGATTTGTTGCTCTGACACCGCTCTGTTTTGCCTGCGGGGGCCCAAAAAAACAGAGGGGAGACAGAAACGAAGGAGGTGCAGGCACCAAAGCAGGAAAGAATAGAGCTGAGGTCAACTGAGCATCCTCCAGAATATGGGATTGGACAGTCCTGGCTTTAGCAAGATGATCCAGTCCCAGGAGGCAGCAGTAGGCATCCTCATTTTTCATCTTGCAGAGGGGAAGCCAAAGTAAGAAGTGAAATTGCTGGTCCAAACCAAAAATAGAACCTGAAGCACCTGACTTCAACGCCTCTGCTTCAACTGCTAGTTCACAGTATTTCCCTGACATTTTCCTACATCCAAGCTCAAGTCATTGCTTTGCACTCCTGTACACAAGAATTTTTATCTCCTCTCTATAGTTGCCTAGGGAGACAGTATGGTGCCAGGAGAAGAGCTAGATGAGAAGGTGCCTATTGAATCAGGCTTGGACCCCAACAGAACTTCTCACTTCTCCATCCAGCTCCACCCCTGATTTGCCAGCTCAGTCAGTCCCTATCCTTAGGTCCAAGTCTCTTTCCTTATCCAAATGGTGGTAGAGCAATGATGGTGACCCCCTTTGTGAGACTAACAAGAAGCATTACATGCAGACATGCATTTGGTAAGAAGGAGTGTAAATTCAAAGCAGTTCTGAAAAAAAAAAATCCTCTTTAATGTTTTCAGGTGCTTCAAGGTAGGATTTCAAATCAGGAACTGCTTAGAAGTTAAACCTCATTTTTGATCAATTGTACAATTTTATGCCTAATCTTATATACATTATTTTGTTCTTAGTACAAATAACTTCCACATAAATGTTTAAATTACAGCCCTGTGTCTATATGATGACAAAGAAGGTCTGGGAGGAGAATCAAGCCCACTGGCTTCAATATGATGAAGCCAGAAAAAAGTTCACAGCTCTTACAGTCATTTCCTTGAATCATTTTGACAAATCTTCCTCTCTGACTTAACTTTCTCAGGGGAATTTCCAGGGAGAGCAAGAAAGATCATCCAGGGATAGAGCTCTGGCAGTGATGTGGCAGTGAAGTGCCTGTAGACTTGAATTTGTGTCTTCTATTGAGTGCTCTCCCACAAAGCTGTCCCTCAGCTTTTGTTGTTCCTGCTTGTCACAAAGCTTCAGGATGACTAAAAATGTTGAAATGCTATCATCCCACAGACATTACTATTTCCCAGTAACCATTTATTTATTCACAGGGGCTTGTGTGCAGGCAAAGAACCCTGCACTGATGTCCCAGGCATGGGAGAGCAAACAAAACATTTAAGTTTCAGTCTATGACGATGTGAAGACTTGTTAATTTACCCAGGTGAGCAGAATAATGACTTTAATTAAATCATTATGTGTAGAGAGCTGGTATGTGATCTCTGACATCTCTGGGCTATCACATGTGCCTGATAATAATCTCTACTACCCTCTTGTTTTCTGTGATATAATAAATATCTTGTTTTGAAAAGTGGCTTCTCACATAGGCAAAACTGTCTCCACTTGACTGATCCATCACTGTAATATGACAAGTATTTGCATTAGCTGTTGAGATCTCTAAAAACTTCACTGCTGTTTTCTTTTAAATTGTTCTGGCAAACAGAAGCATTACATGGACAATGTAATGTAAAAGGGAATACTCATGCCTGCATCTAGGGAAACAAGAAGAGCAATCATTTTGTGTTTCGCTGTTATCTATATTGTTTAAATAAAGACAGCCAAAACGTTCAAGTACCTTTCCATTTTATTCACCTGCACCAGGAGATAAAGCACCTTTCCATGAAGAGCTGATGTGATGCTCAATTTGTCACATACAAGTTACCCACCCTGATGCCCCAATCCTTCACTTTTTCCCCAAAGGCAGCAGCCTTTTAAAGATGACAGTTCACATCAAGGCCACATGAAGAGGTGCATCAAGACCCCAGATGCCAACAAGGGCTTCCGAGTTGAATCCCTTCATTCTTTTCCCTACCACAGGCCTAGAAATCCCTGCCTATGCACTGTGGGAACTGAGTGGTGGCAGAAACTGTATTTGAAAATATTGCACAGCTTCATTACTGTCGACCTGCAGTTATTTCCAACGCCTCAAAGGTGCAGCTGCAATGACAGCGTAAGCTCCTGCTGTTCATTCAGGCTGACACTATAAAGAGCCTTCTGCAACTGGGGGCAGAACACAAAATTCCAGCATTGGTGGGAGGAACAAGATTAAAGCAGTGATAANGCAAAAAAAAAAAAAAAAAAAAAAGAAGCTGTTTTTTTCCTTTGATTACAGAGCTGCTGAAAGACTTTCTTATCTTGAGGATCAGTGGCTGCTTTAGGCTTTACTCATTCTAGGCCAAGACTAAAGTTCAGAAACTTCTTATAAACAGTCTTTAAGCTAAAATTGAGATCTTGCATGGTTGTAATGATTCAGCCAAGTGGCGACGTGTTTTGAGGCATTTGTTATCTGACCCAGAGCCACCACAAGGCCTCTAATATCCAGCAGATTCTGCTGTATCTAGATAGGTGAGAGAAACCTCTCATCTTCAGACTTTTATATCCAAGCCAACTGTCTAGGCTTTCTATATAATGAGTGCAGAGGAACAGGCACAGGGGTAGAATTACCCTCATTGTACTGCAGACACCTAAAATGGATGAATTGCTCTCTAACGATGCTCCCTTCCATCCATGCATTAAAGAGAGATTTGAGAACCAGCCAAATGAGATGTTTAAAGTTAAGTGATGAGAATCCCACTCATCTTCCTTCCAGAAAAACCTTCAGCAAAGCTGATGGTGCTTATTTGGGTAGACATAGCTCAGATGTGTGTGTTGGGTACACTCTTGTCTGAAGGCCTCACTTTGTTCTGTTTCACTGGAGGAAATGAGGCTGTTGGCCAGGATTCAACATGGGCAAGGTCTGGCTCCAGGACCCTTTAGGGCAGTACACGTGGCTTGTGCAGTGTGCTGGAAAGTGCTTTGTGAAAGGCTTTCTACCAGCTGATTTCTGTGAGTTCCTGTATATTTCTTAACATAAAAGGAAGTGTTTGTAGAAATATGTTGAAGGATCATGGCAGTTCTCATTAATTATGAAGATCAAGAGGAGCTCTTACTGCTTTTTTAGTATATTTCCTATACTGAAATTAGTGCACTAGCTGTTACTTAAACACCAACTATCAGTATAATTTGAGCATTCGCACTATCTAGTTCCTGTTGTTCTACATTTTAGAAGTAAACTACCTTGCTGCAGTAGCAATGATTCCAAGGAATGTGGGACAGCACTCACACAAGTACAAAACAATAAAGTGGATCATGCTGCAGGATTGAAGAAAAAGTGCCATTTTCATCACAAAGGCTCTTTCCTGCCCATGAGCCCAAAGGCAAGTGGGTGTTCAGAGAAATTCAGCAATTAAGTGGAGGCCTTCTGAAATTCTGTCCTCTGATACCATATTTGTCCAAATGCCCTATGCAAGTTCACACTATCAATGGAAAACTTGGAATAGCTGTTTTATTAAGTCAATAGGCTACTGTCAGTCTTTTGTCTGAAGATGAAGCTCCTCTTTACAGATGAAGTAAATGAGTCATAGAGAGAGGAAATAATATCTGTGAACATACCTGTTCATTCAGCTGAGACAGAAACATGTTGGTCGACATCTGCATTTCAGAGTCAAGCATGTACAACTAAGCATGACTGAAAAAAGTAATCCAGGAGGATCAGAGCATGGAGAGACTGAAGGGAGATTTGGCAGTAATGAGCACAACATCTTATTCATGGGGGGCAGGGAACAACATGGGAAAAAAACCAGAGGTTAAGTAGTGAACAAACCATTCCAGCACAGTGCCACTTATTTATTTTCCCTGTTATTGCCCTAAACCTTGTTGCTTCTCTAAATCAAGACTAAAGAACAGACTGTCCTTTACTTAGTTCATTTTCAAAGATCAGGGCAATTGCCAGTTGCTCTTACCCAGGCTGGCATAGAGATAAAAGAGACTTGTAAGCCTCCTGACCTCATAGGTGAGCAAAAACCACCTTATTTTGTAGACTTGGAATCAAATTGAGAGGGATAAGTTTATTGTTCAAAGGCCCCTCTAACACACAGAATCCAGGTAACCAGACCCTGGGCATTATCCTGTTCTTCATTCAGTTCATGCACTTCTCTTTATGCACATTTAGTCCAGAGAAGAAAGCCAGCCTTAGGGCTCCCAGTGTGATGTCCTACACTCTATTGATTAGGTGAAGCATATTCTGTTTTATAAAGCCTCTGGTCATTCTCTATATAGTTCCATGTGTCCTCCAAAAAGCAGGGAGACAGAGATTCCCCACAATGGGGCATCTCTGCATTTTTCCAGTTGTCAAATCATCATGGGCATGCCTGCAAACCCTCCAAGCTCAGTCTCTGTGCATTGTAAATCAAAATTCCTTCTGGATCAATATTTTTCATTGGATGTCAGAAAATTATTCCCTGTTATATACCTCTTATTGTTGTCACCAGGGGTTTCAGGATTTATTGTGTTTCCTGACCTCGTCAAACAAGTTCTGTAACAAACTGGAGCCAGCCTGTATTTTGTGAGAAAAAAGAAAAAAAGCTGTTTATTTCCCTGTTGTTTGGGCCTTGCCACAAAGACTGTTTTAGATCCAAAAGAAGCACCAGATGTTTTCTAGCAGAGCTACAGAATGTACTGTGAGAGGCAGGAGAATCCTGTTTCCTTTTCATGAATAGAGCAAGTTAGATGATCAAAGCTGAGGGACAGGAGCCAGGATGAAAAACTTTCCTATCTGTGTCCAAGACAAAGATTTCAGTACCTACAACCAAAGATGTGTTTAATGGGGAAGGGGAGAGAAATGAGGCTTCAATTCTGACACTTAAGAGAAAAGCCAGGCTTTTAAAATGTCTTCAGCAGGCAGCGCCTGGATATGGTTTGGATTGCTGCTGTGGCTGTGGGCACTCACCACTGAAACATCCAGTTCAGTTTCTCAGCCTTTAATTCCCCAGAAAAGCAAAACTATCCTTAAAAAGGCTCTGACACTGTAATTAACATAGGGAACGCTTTTCCAGAAGATCCCAAGGCACACAAGAAGCAATCTTTGTAACAACTGGCAGATGAGAAAAATTGGAGCATAAAGGCCCACAGTGCCACACAGGATCACCTACAGTCCACTGATTTCCAGTCACTAAAGCAGCCACTTGGTCCCAAACAGGTTTGTGTGGTGGGTGTGATGTAAATCTCACAATAATGAGCTCTGCCAGAGCTGTATAGGAGCTATGGAATAACAGCAATATTCCTGTGTAAGGCAGAAGGAGTCCGGAAAAGGTAGGAGGTTATTAACAGTACAATTAACTGTCCTCTGCTTCCTGCCAAAAAAGGGATGCTTTTAATTAAGGACAGGTTTCAACCAAAGACCATGTCTGACCTAATTTAAATACCACAGTAATGGGCAGAGCATAAATACACAGCTCAAACCCTCAGCACATCATGTTTCAGTACTGGTGGAATGGGCTGTAATCCTGTCACCAGGAGAGCACTGGAGAACAACCATCCACTGATCCCTGCTGTCAGTTATCAGTAAGATGGGAAAAGGTTTAAAGAAAAGTTTATAAAAAGGAGGTTATTTCTTTATATTATTATTATAGAAATATTATGTCCTGTGACAGAAGAGGAGCAAGATGCCCCAAATGACCTCACTCACCAACTGGATATTGCTGCAGGGATTGCCAGGAGCAAAGGGCAGCCTCCACTCCCAGAAATCCCAGATGCAGAGAGGTTGGGAAAGCTTGATCCTTTGCCAGGTGTTCATTTTCATTTTAGAATGTTTATTACAGAAAATCCTTTATAACATGGATTGTGGCTGTCAAATGCTGTGATATAACCCAGATCCAGGAACTTGCACACACTTCTTCAGTTTCCTGTCAATTTACTTGTATTAATTGCACTACATAAACTACATATGTTCCAGTTAGAAAGAATCACTGTGGAAATGCAGCCAGTGTTCTGTAGAGCACTGCACACATGAGAATTGGATCCTAATCCACTTTTTGGTTTTACTGCTGGTGTAAAATGGAAACTCCATCCATCTCTACAATTATTTTCACAACAGCAAAAGAGAAACAATGATACTGACCTGATCTGTAAAGTGCTTTGAACTCATCAGAATGAATATGAAAGGCACACATTAAAATAGCTAATGCTATTAATCCTAAGTACGAGAGAGGAAATTCAATATAATATACAACAATAAGTTAATAAGTGAAGAAAACCCAAATAAAAAGCTAAAAAGTGGGAAAACGCAATTAAGGTAAATTACCCTGAGGAATCCAATGCCAGAATATATTAAAGGTAATTAACATAGTTATATGGTAGCAGTAACAATGTTAATTCTAATTGGAATTTAAAAGTATGAGAGCACTCAACTCTTGAAGAACAGTAAACTTCTCTGAACAGATTCTATGATTGTTGTATGTAACACTTAAGGTTTGTTTCTCTTTTCTTTGAGCCTGTGGTAAAGCAGAGAGCTTCTCAAGGAGAGAGTTTGCCTGAACAGACATCTGGTCTGTTCCAGTCAGTAATCCACCTGTACCTTTAATTTCACATCCTTTGCAATACTTCTAAGAATGTTTGTGGTAATAGAACAGAAATAGGAGATACTATCTGAGATGTTTATTGAAGAAAGGAAATAAGAAATTAACAGAACCTCTTTTTTTGTATGCAAAACACAACTATGAATTAAGCCATGTAATGCCCATTTAGCATGCTAAGAAGAGAGATGAAGATGCTTACAAACTGAGCTTAAAATGTCATTTTAACGACAACAAGGAAACAGCTGTCCTCCCAACAGACTGAAATTCATTTATTTGTTGTATCCAGAAAAGTTCTGCAGAGAAACCCACTGCATTCACACCTATGTATCACATCACAAGCTGTGATTTTTAAGCAGACTATAAATACCAACCCAAAATCCAAACAAATGATTGTACTTTGTTGGGTTTTTTTGTTTGCAAGTGGGGTAGATTTAAGAGATTATTAATAGTTTGTGACATCAAGGTCATAAAACAAAGCAATATTGCACTTCCAGAGAAAATTGCCTTGCAAATGACATCCTGCTGTGAATTTCAGGTCCCAGCAGTCAAGGAGTTGAAGTCTAACAATTCCCCCACTTAGAAAACCCAGCTCATGCAGATCCTTCTTCGCAGGGCTGATGTGACTGAAGCCCTGAAGTTGTTTCCATGGAACATAAAGAGGATATTAGAGATAACCCCTGTAAACAGCACTTGAAACTTGCACAGCAGTTTCACTCTCCCTATCCCTGCTCTGCAAATCAACCATATTGCTATATTTAAAGACCATTTTATGTCCCTGGTAGATTTAGAAGTACATTAAAAGGTCAATCTAGGCAGCAGATGAAAAGAAAGTAGAACTTTGTTGGATTCACTCCATCATTGCCTCCTTGGGACTGTGCTGTTTTGGGAGGTGTCAAATATATGAAAAATCTTGTCAGCCTTTATCCCAGAAGCAAACTAAAGAGTGAAATACTTCTCCTGTACCAGTGTGGGCTTGCAGGAGGCGGGTGTCATTCCCAACACACAACAAGACCTGTCCCACAACAATTCTGCCATTTGTTTTCACAGAAATGTGCCTGGAGACTGCCAAAGCCAAGGCCTCAGCCAGGACATGCTGCCACCAGCTCTCCTGGAAATCCCTGATCTCAGCAGCAGCAGCAGTTTGCAATCACTTCCCAGCTCCACAGCCAACATCCCACAGCTGGCTGTGGGCTTGTCTCAATGAGGGAGATGATTTTGTCACCCATTGCCATGAAATTTCATCCAAGCACCCACACTGTGCTCCCAGGCTGCTGAGTTCAACAAGGAATCACAGCCCAAATTTAGCAAAAGTCAGAAGTGCAGGTTTAACTGCACCTACAGGAGCTATCTCCAGGAAATCAATTAGATTAATCACACCATGAAAGTCAGCTCCACAGCAGCTATGTGCACTGCTGTGCACTGGCTTGCAGGTGCACAGTTCCCTAATCAGGATCAAGCCTTTCCCAGTGTTGTATTTTTTTGAGGTGCAGTGGGATGTCATTAAGAGACAGCATAAGCTTTTAGTTTCTAAATTCTTCATTTCTTCAAGAATGCTCCACTTTGCTGCAGCATAGGATTTTCTAAATTATATTCTTCCCTTCTACTCTGTTTTCCAGCTGCATAAAGAAGTCAAATACCTTGCTTACACTGGATGATTTGCTGGGGAAATAAAGTCTACTTCTGGCAGCTATATTTTCAGTCATTCATTTCCATGAAACTCCAGTTCTAATAAAATGATTTATGACCTACAATCTAGACTAGGTGAGGTGTATCAGGTTCCTCTGTACACCTTTCACTTGGTGTGCATTGTGCATACAACATGCTGTAGCACTGTATCCTGAGGTTATTTTCTAGGAGTAATAAAAAGAAGAATAATTCTAGAAGTAATAGTATTTCCAGATGAGGTTTACTAAGCACAGTTGTGATTATTACAATGCACTGAAACAAGGGAAGTGCATAAGGGGCACTTTGCTGTATTCTGGTTGTATTAGGTCAAACCATCCACTCACAGTTAATCCCAGTGAAGCTTCTGGCTGATAATCTGCACAATCAATCCCATTTTTAAAGCTGCTTTAGATGCATTTTACAAACAAAGATTGTGCTTGCAGCTCTGCATTTCTCTATTCCACTCCAACAAGCCTCCTGCAGTGAAGGAACTCCGTGCAGGTGGCATCTGTGTTGTATCACCCATCAACAGGAGATGAATCCCTGGAAGGCAGAGAAGGCAGAGAAGGCATTAGCCACATTCTGAGAAAAAAAGATAATAAAAAATTTCAGTTCAAACTGAAACATTTTAATTCCTTAGTTACAAACTGCTTGAAATAAGGTATTACAAAGTCAGCTGTTCCTCAGTATGGGCTGCAGACAGCACAGCTCACACTGCAAACAATCACTGGACTAAACCCTCCAGCCTTTCCCTCTCTCCTCTGTTCTTTCCAGCAAGGCCAGAGGCATCAGCAGCCAGAGCAATAAAAAGCACTGGCAGTGGTTTCCTCCCTTCATGGCTCTAGGAGAACAGCTCATATTTTATTCATGAAAAACGAGGCCTCTGGAGGTCTAAGCAAGAAAAACAGGAAGCAAATATTTCTTGGGGACAGTTGGTCACAGGCTGGCAAGTGTCCAGGACATCAAGAAGGAGGGGCAGGGGTGCAGGATGGAAGCATGAAAGCTGCTTTCCTCCCAGCCTTCCTGCCAGGGTAGGAAGGAGGATCACAAAGGGCAAACTGCACCCAGAATGTCTGTGTGGTGACCCAGGAGGGAACAAACTCAGCTGGGGACCCTGCAGGGAGTCACTGCCTAAGAGGGGGAGTCCAAGATGTGCAGTCAGCTTTACACAGATGCATTACAGGATGGGATCCCTCCAAGGTTTAGTTGGGAGAGTTTAATATTTATCCCAGGTACTTGCACAAGCTCTTGCTTTGAGTTCTCTGGTTCCTCTTCCCAGTTTGCCACAATCCACTCATGCCCCAAAATTACATCACTCTGAAGATTGTTTTGCAAGTGCCTTCAGAGAAGGACCACACCTGAGCCCAGGATAGGCAACTTCATGGGAAGAGAGATCTCTTCCCAGGGAGACAGACAGCCCTTTTCCATTTCCTTGTGCCCCCAGTAACAGATCACCCTTATTTTCAGTAGAGAAGACAATCCTCTGCAGTCCTTTGCTTTCCTGAGAAGATGACATGAAGGTGCAGGTGTCATTTGTCATCTCTAGTTGTGTGCAGAGGAACAACCATCAGTCCCTCACAGCTCAAACCCAACACCCAGCCCTGGCTGTGCCTCCCCTCAGGAGCCTTTCAGCACTGACTGGTTCTGAACTTTAATTATTTTGCACAGGACACTAACAAGAGCTTTCTGAGAAGCCTGAGCTTCTTGTGAATTCTGGAATCTTAAGGGAAAGAAAGATGTTACCTGTTACTTTCTGACAGACTTCCTAAAACATGACACATGCAGAAGAGTTTTCTCTTGAAAACTACAGAAGGAATGTGGTATTTTACATTAACTTGCCTCCCTCATTGCTTTAATTACTGCCTAATGAATTTTAGCCCTCAGAATACCTCCCCCTAAGCAAATGAGAAACAAGTCACAGCAGAGCAGTCAGAATGAAACAAGGAGGGAAAACCAACACAATAAAAACCCACACCCCACACACATGAGGAGAGGCAGAAAAATGCACCCTGGGATGCAGCAGCCAAAATTCATTTAATAATGTCAACATTTTATATGCAAGGCTTTCCTGGGTGGCAGCAAAATATATGGATTAATAATGACATGTGGTGTGATTAGATAAAAAGTAAATTTTTACTTAAAGTGCTCTTTATGGTATAGGAGTAAGAGGAGAAAGAAATAATTCTGTCAGTGGAAGCATCACCTAAGCTTACTGTTGCAGATAGAAATTTTTAAAACAACAAAAAAGCTTAAAAAGCACCCTTAAATTAAATCAACAATAACAATCCATATATAAAGAATGTATCAAACTTCTCCAAGCCAACTTCAACAGAATCTTTTTTTACCCTGTGACTTGCAAGCATCAAAGCTCTGCAAACAACCAAGGACTGCATCAGTGCATCTTCTATGCAACCCAAACACTCTGAGGTGCTCTGGGTCCATGGGAAAAAGCAGACTCATACAAGGATTTCCCCTCCTGCTACAGTTAAAGCTGCTTTGAGGAAGTACAGGTGAAAAAAATACAAAAGAAGAGATATAAATGCTAATGTTTAATTGATCAGGTTAACTCTATTACCATTAAAGCAAGGTTTACTGATATTAGATAGAAATCTTGTCTCATTGGG
The DNA here is from genome assembly GCA_013389925.1 of Aegithalos caudatus. Lineage (NCBI taxonomy): Eukaryota > Metazoa > Chordata > Aves > Passeriformes > Aegithalidae > Aegithalos > Aegithalos caudatus. The sequence goes on along the minus strand of WEIU01002544.1, from coordinate 514,019 downwards.
TTCTTACATAGGGGTTAAAAGCAACAGTGAAGTGACAAATGACTCCTGCTTCAGTGGAGCTCTCCCAATATTGGAATTTAGTGCCCTTTCCTGTTGTGTTTATGTTTTAGAGGAAACCACCTCTGAAGTAGGTCAGCAGAAAGAGCAACGAGGCTGCAGGGAAATCAGGCATTTTCAGGGAAGTGACTAAACACCAGGAGGTTATCCAACATGTGTTCAGCTCTGCAGATGAGTCCCACTTTGATAGGCATGCTCTGAGAGGGTTTTTTCACTTCGAAGTGGCACAGCCAAGGGAAGTAATGCAAGAAAGAGAAGCTTTTTTCTCCTCTCTTCTATTTCTCAGACTTCTGTGATAAGTGGAAATAATAAACAACAAATGTCTTAAATTGAAGGATACAGTGAACCTAATTAAGGTTTAATTTAGGGAAGCAGCCTTAAATTTATGGAGTTAGGCCAGGTGGAGGAGAGACTGGATTGCAAGGCTAATAAACAAAGGCTTACCTGCACAGAAATGTCCTGTCACAGCTCCTTTGACAGAGGCTCCCTGGAGCCCTTGGGCCAACTCTACCTGTGCAGTGCCAGCTCAGGCAGCACCTGGGTTTCCATAAACCAGAATACACCTTCATCCAGTAACTTAGGACTGTGTCCTTTCATATCCTCCCAGAATAAGGAAAGGTTCACAAACCATTTTCTCCTCAATCAACTGCATGTTTTGGAGGTCATCATTTCAATCCCCAATTGATATGCAGCCACTAAATCAAACCTTAAGAGTACAAGTCCTGCTTTTGATTCCTTGTCTAGGCAAAACCACACCAAACAGAGTAAAAAATCACCTGCACACACAGAGATCTGAAGATAATTCCTTTTTTATTTTTGTTAGATTTTTGTCATGATTTCTGTCATGAGCACTTTAAATCAAACCAGACTTGACCCTTACCTTAACCTTTTGGTAAATTTGTCCTTTTTGCTTTAGGAACTTGACAGCTTGGAATACAGCAGCTCTCCCTTCTGATACTTCTAAATCCATGCTCTGCAGATGTGAATGAATCCAGAGTTTCACAGCCTGTTAAATCCTGGACTGCTGATAAACAACAACACTACTGTATTTCCATCTGTGGCATATCCAGAATGAATGCAGAGGAATGAATGTTAAGATTTATTCTGTTACATTCAGCCAGACAAGGTCTCTGATCAAGTTTTGCCCAGCATTTAAGAGACTAGGTACAGCTGAAATGGGTTGCATAATATCATGCAGTACCAATTAGGGGCAGTCAGTGGAGAATGTTCCCAGACTGCTAATGCAGGAATGAGCACAAGGAAATACAAATGCTGGATACACTCTGGTGGTATTGTGCTGTATCATGGCTACATTGTGTCAAATCAAAAGTCAAGCAATACTGTAACATTAAAAAGTACAATCCACTTTATATCAAATTGGTTGCAAATTTCTTTTGAAGTTTCTGATAAACATAAATCAAGCCAGTCCACATTCCTATTTTTATGGGAAATAGAGACCAAGTGTTAAATCTGAAAACACAAAGAGCGTGGCACACTGGTAAAAGAATGAATGAAGCCAGATTGTCCCCCTCCATTTCAAACTCTTGGATTGTAGCATTCATCAGAGCTCTCAAACAACTCCTCTGGCTCTGCACCAGCTTGGGGCTGAGTGTCCAAGCAGAAAGCTCACAGAGCCATTAGGTTCCTTCTTCTTCATTAAGTGCCTTCCCCTTACACAAGGGAGCCCCACAAGCACTCGCTCTGCAGGATGCCTTTGCAACATCTACATTTGGCAGTAAGTCATGCACAGATCACTTGTTCAGCTTCCTCAGTGAAAAGGTGAAGGCTGTGTCCTCCCTGGAGGCAAACAGAACCCTGCTACAGTCACTGATGGTGACATAAGATCATGACACAGAGGAGAAAAGGTGATGCTCCATACCAGCCCCAGCTGCAGGGCCAAACAGACATGTGCTCCCAGGGAGAATGCAAAAGAAGAAAAACATGGCAAGGACAAAAGATCATTCCCCTCTCCTACACTTTCAGCTTCATCAACCATGTTAGGAGCCAACAGCTGCATTTTGGCATCTAGGAAAAAAAAGTACATGTAGAGAATTTACCTGGGTTTGCAGACAAAAGAGGAATTCTAGGAGAAAGTCAGTTCCCTTGGATGTCATGGGTGACCTGTGTGGTTTAACCCAGGTGTCCATACTCCCTCTACTGACTGAAGCTGTAACCACGCGGCTGGACTTGGGCTGGACACCCTTTGCTCTCTATTATGTGCCTGAAGAAGAAAAAGAAAGGAAATTTCAGTCACATTTTCAGTCTTAAGTAACCAAAGGGCAGGAGAGTCGGACTGGCTAGTCACTGCTGCTTGCATCCTTTTCTTGTAGCCCAGTGTAAAGCTCTGGACAAATGCCTCAACAGATACAGTATAACAAAGTTTCTCTGTCTTAAAATGGCATTTAAAACCCATTCTTTTAAATATTTTCAAATGCTCATAGAAAATAATTGTAAATATGTGCAACTTTAGAGTCTCCCAGTAAGAGTAAGCTGAACCTGATCTTTCCAGCTGCTCTGTCACCATGACCTGTGCATTGCCTCACTTCCAGCGCTATGAATTTCCTAACTGCAGATGTTGATGCCACACTGATTAATATTTTGTGTGGCAGTATAAAAAAAAAATAAAGGTACTTAATAAAAATGTAAAAAGCAATGAGTTGCTGCAAATAAAAGCTCTCAGGTAACAGTGGGCAGGTGTCACATTGTAATTACCCAGAGTGTGCTGGCAAGCTGCTGTTGCTCTGCAGCTCTTGGAGATTCACAAGAGTGAGGATGAGGCAGTGGATGGGGAAATAAACAGGGAGATGGCTGTGTGCAGGTAAAGAGAAAACGTGGGACCTCAGGCATTACACTGAGTAAGAAATTTGAAAGGGTACCCATAAAATGAGCTCAGCACAGCTGTACCCCTGGGGCCATTGTATGGATAAACACATGAAGAATGGACAGGGCTTGTGATGCTACAAGAACAAGGACAAGTTAATACCTGCATATACTGACAGCATCATCCCATTTTGTTCTAGAGCTCAAGCACAGCAGCTCTGCAGGAATCAGTGTCCCTGTCAGTCTTGGGTGCAGACACGTCAGGCCCAGGAAACCTCCTAACACGGTGACGCCCTATTTCCTGAAGCACCAGCCCAGCCTCCCTTCTAAAGCCCCAGCATTACTTTCACTCCCATTCTTTGTTCTAGCTCTGCTCTCTGCTTTCAGCCTCAGTGCCCACAAGATAAAGGGCTGGTAGCATGAGAATCCATCCCATTCTCTCCTGCCTGGCTGTGTGAAAGGGAGAGCACAGAGAGGGAAGAGCCTGCAAGGGCACTGCAGACTCCACACATCCCTGGCGTGAGGGTGTCTGTACTCTGTGACCTACCTGTGAAACAGCAGCAGGCTGCAGCTGGAGCTTTAAGTGATGGACAGCCCAAGGAACTTCTCTTAATATTGCAATTTAAGGTCTCAGCCTGGCCTTCTAGACCTGCAGGATGACATGCATGAGTGTTGGCCCTAACAGTAACAGTAAGGTGAACTCACAGATTTAACCCAAAAGCAAAACAACCTTGAACAGTAAATGGTTCTCCCCTCCCTTCCCAAACCACTGCATATAAGAAATCTTTATTACTGAATATACAGATCCATACTTTCTGCTAACAATTGCCTGCAGTTAGTTTCCTCTCACGCTTTATTTCCACTGCTTTCTGGGTTTTACACCTCCCATCACCCTCGCCCTTGCTTTTCAACTACTGCCTCACTTTTAGTGTCATCACTAATTTCAATTTGTCATTCAAACCCCAAACAAGCACCCTCACTTTCACCAACCACAGCATGCAAAGCAGCAACTCTTTTGCCACAACTTCTGCATTTACCCAGTTCTCTGACAAAAAGTGTTGTGCTGGGCTTTGGTTTCCCCATGGGGACTTAGAGCTTGAGCCCTTGACTAGAGCTGGTCTGAGAAGAGCTCCCATGTGATTTTTAGAAGACCTGTTCCCTACACCTCAAGCATCTGCAGCTGAGACTTGCTGCTGGGCCAACCACAAGATCATGATTTATTTCTCTGATGGTGATCTTTACTACTAGTAATAGGTGCTGTTTGAATACACTGAGGAGGATCACTCCCACTGCTGAATAAACCATTAGCAAAAAGCCTTTCTCTGTGCTCTACACAGATTACAAGTACTTAGTAAGCTTTTCTGTACATCTTTTGGGGTGTGAGGGAGAAAGGTCTGAAAGAATCATCTTAAATTCAGGAGTATTCTCCTTTCAGGATAACACAGTACATCTGCATACACATGTATTTAGGCATTGCTGATGACACATTAAAAGTTCTGCTATTTCAACACTGAATTTGGAATTCATTTAACTCTGAATGTATCCTGTGATGTCAACTCAGATTTTGGGACATGATGGGTTTTAAAACTTTCAGCTCACATTTGCCTGTTCACCTGCCACATATCCCTATCAATATTGTTGTGTCTTCAATAAATACTTGTTCTGTGTTTGATAAACCACTGTGAGAAGCTCCTGCCTACACTGGGGCTGCAGCTCTTTAGGAGGCCATGCTCAAAACCACATTTCTTTCATCTGTTACCAGAAGCATATCACAAACTTGTCATCAGGCTCTCTGCAATGATTCTTCTATCATTAACCTTCTTTATTGTCCTTTGAGTGCTTATCAGCAGCAATTCTACACATAGACTGATAGAATTAATGCCAGCCAGGAAAATGATATCTTATCTGGAAGCTGGTACTTCCTAAGAGCAGAACTGCTGTTTAACTTGGCAAGACATCAAAGCATATCCAGGGTGCTGCACTGACAGGCTGCTATGACCAACAGTATTTCACTGTCTCCTGTTGGGTTCTGATGAGCACTGCAGAAAATAAAGCCTAAAGACGAGAGTAACAGAGTGAGTGTGAATATTACAGGAACAGTCTGAAGACCAAAACATAAAAGCCAACTCTCACCCTCATATGCCATGTAATTGTGGTGTTATTTAATTATCTTCTTTATCTCTAATGGAGGTGGTAAATCTGCTGTTGATGTTAACTCAGCCAGGGACATGAAAGGTGCAGAACACTCCCAATTTTACTCTTACATAACAGTTATCCTTCAACCACTAGGAACCACTACAGCTATTAATAAAAACAATGAGCAAGACAGGATTCAAAACTCAGATATGAGACTGCACTTTGCAAAAAACAAAACTTCACCCTCCAGAGTTTTAGTCTTAGGAGAAACTCATAAAACTCCATCACTGTCAGGCCATAGGCAGAACCAGTTTTACAGGCTGAAGGCAAATGCTCATATGTCAACCTCAAAATACCAGTAACAGGCACTGACAGTAGCACTGGAATACAAATGTTGTGATGAGTAAGAGGAAGTTACTCCCTCAGAGGAACAACACTGCTCACACTGAGCTGCAAATATGGTCAGTCCTGATTTCCTGCCTCACACCAATCTTAAATTAGAAACACTTCCCAAGGAATCGGGGCCCAGACTGAAGGACAGATGCTCTGTGCACTGAGCTAACACAAATGTCATTAATTATGTGGAGCATAAACAGAGCTGAAAGATGTACCAAGGCCCAAATACTGAGGATGAAAATGAGTACTGAAAATGATTTCTAAATTCTAATGCTATGGATACAGCAACCCAGTTCTCTGTCAGGGGCTGGTAGTATGTAGGGGAGGGGCACCAATGAGTTTAGTACCATAACAATTCACCAAAATTATCAATTAAGGAAATAAAAATGAGTCTTGACTTAGGTGGATGAGCCAGCTTTACTTAACCTGGAAAAGAACATTTAGAATCATAGAATCTCAGAACGGTTTGGGTTGGAAAGGATCTTGAAGCTCATTTCATTCCACTCTCTGCCATGGGGACACTTTCCAGTAGACAAGATTGCTCCAAGCCCATCCAACCTTGAACAATTCCAGGACCAGGGCAGCCCAGAGCTTCCCTGGGCAACCTGTATACACTATATGTGTTCAATAAATAGAGCTAGAATCATCCCCCTGATTATAATGTAACAGCTTACAATATTTTGCAATGCATCTTCTATTGTTTTCATTTTACGGGGTGGGGAATAGAGGTAGATAGAAGAAGCAAAGTTTTCGACCCCTGAAATGCAAACACTTTTATGTTGTTATAATCTTAACACGCTGTAAGGTAGGAAGCCCAGCGAGTCCAAACAGACGAGTACGGACCCACCCAGCTGAGCTGCGAGCGGCCTCTCCTCACCGCAAGATCCCTTCCTTCCACCACG
>WEIU01002544.1:463150-507519 GCA_013389925.1 Aegithalos caudatus | reverse complement strand
AGAGAGCGGGGGCGGGGCGAGGGGCGAGCGGGGCGCGCGCTGATTGGTGCAGAGCGGGGAGGGGGCGGGCCCGTGTGCGGCATAGCCAATGAGATGAGGGCGGGGCGCTGGTGGCGGGAAGGCGGCGGGTGGGTTGTGGCGGCTGAGGGGGAGCCCAGCGTCTGAGGGGGGGCTCGGCCATGGCCGCCCCCGTGTGTTCAGAGCTGTCCCCCAATGCCCGCCGGGCTGCAGGAGCTCGGCATGGCCACAACCGTGTGTTTAGGGCTGTCCCCCAATGCCCGCCGGGCTGCAGGAGCTCGGCATGGCCACAACCGTGTGTTTAGGGCTGTCCCCCAATGCCCGCCGGGCTGCAGGAGCTCAGTCTGGCTCCGAACCGGGGACTCTGCCTGTGACCTGCCCCGTCGTTGCCGAATCACAGAATTACAGGATGGTTTGGGTTGGAAAGGACCTTAAATGCCGTCTCGTTCCAGCCTCCTGGCAGGGGCACCTTCCACTAGACCAGGTTGCTCCAAGCCCGGTCCAACCTGGCCTCGAACACTTCCAGAAATCAATGGTGAAAAAAATCCCATTGTTTTCCTTTGTAACTCAGAGAAAGTCAGCCCTGCACTGTCTTGACCATGGGACAACACACAGGGTCGCTTCTCCTCTCAGGCTGAGGCACCGAATTCCTATTTGAGTTAAGCATTTTTCCCTTCCTTTTGCTTTTTTTATCCCAATGGAAGTAAAACCTTTCAGGGCGGTGAGGCCCTAGCACAGGTTGCCCAGAGCAGCTGTGGCTGCCCCATCCTTGGGAGTGTTCAAGGCCAGGCTGGCCCTGGAGCAAGCTGGTCCAGTGGAAGGTGTCCCTGCCCATGGCAGGAGGCTGCAGTGAGATGTTCCTTAAGGTCCTTCCCAAGCCAAAGCATCCTGGGATTCTCTGAGTCAGTGATCAGAGTTGTGGAATGCTGTGCTTAGCAGTGACTGACACCCTGCAGCACTTGCACTGAAGACATATCCAGCTGTCTTTGTCCTGTGCTCTCTTAGCATAATCCTCCTTATCCATCCCTCTAGAGCATGATTAAAGTGTCATTACATGTGGTGAAGTGTGTGGAGTTTTACTTTTACAGGGTGGAAAAATACAGACCCATGAAGCTGTCCGAAATAGTTGGAAATGAAGATACTGTGAGCAGGTTGGAGGTGTGTAGCTGTCCCTGTATCTTTTTATGGGTTATCTCAAAAAAACATATTTCTGCATAGATCCACAGGCTAGTAAAAACACTATTGTATGTTTACATCTGTCCTTAAGTATGTGGAAGAAAACTTCCTGATTTACTTAAAAAATTACAAGTTTTACATGATATTTGAGTGGTGTGTAAGGAAATTTGCCTTCTTCAATTGGGATGTTTAAAATTGACCATTTGATACGGTTTAGAGGATTTGTAGCTGTTATAATAATACTGTTTCAATTAATAAATATAATTCACATAACAACAGAAAGAAATACAACATTTTTTTTTAAAAGAAATGTTTGCCATATCAGTTCTTCCCTGAAATGGAAGGTGTCCCTGTCCATGGCAGGGGGTTGGAATGATATGGGTTTAAGGTCCCTTCCAATTGTAACTATTCCAGAATTCTATAATTCTATGACAAATTTATCTATGAAAACAGTATTTGTTAACAGAAGGATTATACTAGCAAGTATATAATTAAAACAGATGCAAAGGAAAGGCAAGAGTACTAAAGACCTGTGGCATTAAGTGCTTTTAAATATTTCCATATTATTCTAGGGGGCTGATTTCTAACAATTCAATTAAAAAACCCAAACATATGAAAGCAGCAATGTTCAAAAAATGAAAATATGAGGGGAAAAAAGAAGCTTGTTTCTGATGCTTAAAACAGAACAGAATTGAAATTATTTGTTCATGGTATTTTTTTTTTCTTACATAATTTCTTATTATCATTCTATCTTAGGTCTTTGCAAAAGAGGGGAACGTACCAAATATTATAATTGCTGTGAGTATTGCTGTGCTGTGCTGTGCTGTGCTGGTCCTGGATTTGAAATGTAGGCAGGATTTCTGTACTGCCTCCCAGTACAGATCAGCTTTGTGCCTGAGTGCACTGGTGAGGGAGATGTTGCCTGTGTGTCTGGGAGCAATGTTCTTTGCAGAATACAGGGAAACAAGTTTAAATCTACCTCAGGTGCCTGCTGAAACACATCCTGTGCTTCTCCCTGCAGCACACCTCCTCTGTCAGGAGCAGAATCCTGAGCTTTTTTCATGACTGAGGAGATTTGTAGAGAGCACAGCTTAGAAAATTGCATTTAACTACCAGCAGTTGTTGCATTGTCACATTTTCAGGGCCCTCCAGGAACAGGTAAAACCACCAGTATCCTGTGTTTGGCTCGTGCTCTGCTTGGTCCTGCATTAAAGGATGCTGTTCTGGAGCTGAATGCCTCAAATGACAGGTGAGAATGAATAAAGCTTAGCACATTTTTAATGAAGAAGCAAGTTTCCCTTAAACCCAGGCCAGTTTGATAGGCTTAATCCCATAGTAAAGCCTCTAAGACTTATTTTAGTGCAAGCTTTCCAACTAAAAGGTGGGCAATCCAAAGAGTGCTCACCCATCAACACAGATATTATTTCTTGATGTTTTATAAGCTTTAGAGATACTTTCATATGTGAAAATATGAACAGGTAGAGTGCAGAATAATGGTACTTTTTTTCTCAAATTTATTTGAAAGAGTTAAGCTTCCTATTGTGTTCATGAGGATCCTAAGAATGAAAAGTGAACAGGTTGTTTATACTCAAACTCTTCAGTGCTTAGAGTGAGAGAAATTAGGGCTACAAGGGCAGTTGGGGATTAAAATGTAGGATCAGGGTGTTAGGAGTGTACTCCAAGGCTTCAGGCACTAAGAGCTGATTACATTTCCCAAGTCCTCTGACATTTCCTGATGGGCTGTCTGAGCAAAATACACTTTACCTACTCTGTTAGTATCAGTTATAGAAGAGCTACAAAATCACAACATTCTTTTTTCTAAACAGAACAAAAAAGTAAAATCCTTCCTTAATAAAAGTAGGTCTTTGAACAGACTCTCTCTAGGAAAGTGTCTGTGTTGTGTTATGATTCAGTCTATGCAGCTGTAATCCTTAAACTTTTCTGAGCTGCAGCTGGAGCTGTGGATGGAGCTGTGGGAAGAACTGGCAAAGCAATCTTAAATGCTTCTGCCTTTGTTTATTTATTCCCCTTCCCTTGTGCCAAACATAAGTCATTTTGTGGTGGTACTGCAAGTACTGGCTTTGTGTATATTTATATTGCTACTGTTAAATTATTTTCTCCAAGACCCCCAAACCCAAGGATCTGAATCTAAATCTGTTTGAATCTCAATCAGTTGGACAGTCTGGCTTAAAGCACGGTTCCACAGCAGTTGTGCTGAAACAGCTGAAGGGGCAGGAACAAACAGCAGTAGAAGCAGGAGCACTTCAGCTGCTGTGGCTGCTGAAAAAAAAAAATCTATTCTGTATTTTCACCCAGCTTACCATGAATCACTTGAATTGTTGTTCCAGAGGCATTGATGTTGTAAGAAACAAAATCAAAATGTTTGCCCAGCAAAAGGTCACGCTTCCAAAAGGTCGGCATAAAATAATCATCCTCGATGAAGCAGACAGGTATGTTGGTTTTTCTTGACCTCAGCTACTGTGTGGAATGTGCTGCATCTCTCCTGTCTGTAGAGCTCCAATTTTGGACAATATTGAGTGTTTCTATCAAGCTGTTCAAAATAATTTGTTAGGAAATGAATATGGATTGAGTGATCTTATGGGAGTACTGACAGCAAGAAGAGATCATTGCTTCAAAAAAGATGCTGAATATTTACATGGAATGCTCTGGATATGAAACACAGAAGTTCACTGGAAAGATTCCCCATCTTTGGAACTGTTCAAGGCCCAGCTGGATGTGGCTTGGAGCAACCTGGTCTAGAGGAAGATGTCCCTGCCCATGGCAGGGGGTTGGAGCTGGATGAGCTTTGAGATCCCTTCCAACCCAAACCATTTTGTGATTCTGTGATTCCTTCTCTCTGGAAAGAGGTTTGCTCATGTTGAGAATTTCACTGGATGAAAATGGGACATTCTCCTCCTCAGTATCGTTAGCAGTGTTCTCCAGAGCATTAATGATTTCATTTTGCATGTCATGGATGTCATTTTGCATGTCCTGGAGATCTCAGTGACTGCCTGCATTGCAGGTTTGTTCACATGACCAGAAAAAGCTGCTTAATTTATCAAACTAGAATATTATAAAGCACAGTTTAATATCAGTAAACTCTGAAGCTTGTATGAAAATAGTTCTTAGACTTCACCTATGAGTGAGTGAAGGGCAAAATCTGTCCTGACTCCTTGTCTCCCCTCAGCATGACAGATGGAGCACAGCAAGCATTGAGAAGAACAATGGAAATTTATTCCAAGACCACCCGCTTTGCACTGGCGTGCAATGCCTCTGACAAAATCATAGGTAAGTGCTGCTGGTTCCTGGGTGTTCGTGTCATATGTTCTCCAGACTGTTGGATAACTTCCAAAGCAGCTTCCAGAAATACCTCGATCCAGCTTGTTGCAAGAAAGCATGGTACTTCTGAAAAATCAAGCCACCTGTACTGCAGCTGATAAAAGAGTTTATTTGTGTAGTCAGGGAACCCTCTGAGCATCCACTTTTGATGGATTGTGCCATATGTGACTGCAGAAGCAGATTTCTCATGCTTTGGGCTTAATCTGCATCCAACTCTGCTACAGTTTAGGATGGTTGATGTGTTGTTTACTGGGTATTGAACCCTTTTTGTCCTTTCTGAATTGTAATCTTGTTTGCCTACAGATTAACACATTGCAGACCTTTAAACTTCTCTTGAAAAAATAACATGATAAACACCTTAATTCAGAAACCCAGGAGAACAAAGGAAGCTGAGCTTTGTATATATTTCCACATACCTGGGAAAACTCCAGTAGCACATTTGGGCTCAAGGGAAGGACTATAACAATTGTATGTGCTTAAGGAGAGGCTGTGTTCTGCTTGGGGCTTACATGTCATTTCTCCTGTTGGAATTTTTGGAAATGGAAATGAAGACATATGTTTGGTTGTGGGGTTTTTTTGAGAAAAAGAGAAAGAAGCTAATTACACATCTCTGTCCTCAGAACCTATTCAGTCTCGGTGTGCAGTGCTGCGTTACACCAAGCTGACAGATGCACAGATACTTGCCAGGCTACTGAAAATTGTTGAGAAAGAAGATGTACCATATACAGATGATGGACTAGAAGCCATAATCTTCACAGCCCAAGGTGATATGAGACAGGTAAAAGGAGAAAGACAATGAAACAAAGGCTTCTATTTAAAGCAAAAACCTTTTGAATTGCACCTCTCAAGGATTTCTCTCTGGAGAGGTAAAGCAAAGGAGAATGTGACTTATGGCCCAAGAGTAACTAAACTATTTGGTTTTGTGAGGGTTTAAAATGCTCCTTACAAGTGAGTTGGTGGGAAGTGGATACCAAATTTGTGGGAAGAAATAAAGTCAGCTTAAATTTGTGGGTTTTTTTCTGTTATTTAATGGCAGACTGCTTATTTGGCATCATTTCCTAAAGTGCATTTCATCCTGGGGAGGGGAGTGAGAAGCAGAGTGTTATAATCCTCCCCCCTGCTCTTCTCTGGCCCGGCCAGCGGCCGCAGGGGGGCGAGGCAACATTCTTCTGGGTTCGGGGAGGTACAAGAGCCTTACCGGAGCATCTGGAGAGCAGCATGTGGGCAGGCAAGACACAACACGGCTTCTGAGGGTGCTGATTAGAAGGGTTTATTTGGGGGGTTCTACACCGGGAGGAAGCATGGTCCCTACAGGGGAACACGAGGCACGCACGCCCCGTGTTCTCCCCCAAGGCAGAGGAGCAGGCAGAGAGAGGGAGAGCCCTCGTGACCCCCCCTTAAGAGAGTTCTCCCCAGGGGGTATGTCCAAGGCTCAGACCAATGAGAGGTGGGATAGGGCAAAACCAATCCAGGATAGGGTGATGGGCAGGGGTTACAATGAATGACAACTTGGAGTAAGATGACAACTTTAAAATGGATCACCACAGTAGAGCACATCAGAAAATAAATAAAGTCTTATTTTTTTCTTTCACAGGCATTAAACAACTTACAGTCCACATACTCTGGATTTGGCTTTATAAACAGTGAAAATGTCTTTAAGGTCAGTAATAGCTGGAAACAGCTTTGCCAGAAGTTCAACCCTATGGCTGTGTGAGATTCCATTGGACACATTTTTGCTGGTTTGCAGACAGCCCTGTGTATGCAGCAGTTACAGCATTAGACTTTAAGTAGCCCACGTGCCTTTTGAAAAGACATCCCTAATGGCACATCTGAGACCTTTGCAACTCTCTCAAAGCACACAAACCCAGTAAACTGCAGGGAAATTTCAGTGATAACTTGGGAATCTATTACTTGGCTGTTCTCATTTCATGCTGTTGAGTCTGCTGAGACTGACTGTCTGAAAAGTCAGATTACTTAAAATTTAGTCTGTATTATGGAATATTTCTGATTCAGTTCTCCAGCTCCATAGAAGCTTGGTGAAAATATCAGAAATTTAATGCAGTCTTCTGATATTTCAAGTGTAATATTTCTCTTGGGTACAGGTATGTGACGAGCCTCATCCTCTGCTTGTGAAGGAAATGATACAGCACTGTGTAAATGCAAATATTGATGAAGCATACAAGGTTGGTTTTCATGTCTTGTGTCAGTACAACCAGGCATTCTTTCTCTACAACATTTTTTGTTTGTTTTGAGGAATTCACAATGCATGTTGTTTTTTAAGATAAGGGCAATACCATCTAGGTGAGTTGATAAACTAAATCCCTTTTGGGCAGGAGTTTGTTCAGATAAATAAGCTGACAAACAAAAAAGGAAGTTGTAGTGAAATTAACAGCTAGATGCTTGAGGTTAAATCAGCTGATAAATAGTACATGCAATTTCAGTAGTTGTATACAGCTGTTCCAGAAGTGAATATCCTTCTCAACCTGGCAGATAAATGGGGAATTATTCTTGCCTGCACAGATTCTTGCCCACCTGTGGCGCCTTGGATACTCTCCAGAAGATGTCATTGGCAATATCTTCCGTGTGTGCAAGACCTTTCAAATGCCAGAATATCTGAAACTGGAATTTATCAAGGTTAGTACTAACTCAGCTCCTGATGGGACCTTTTGGGCCCTTTGAAGAAGAAGATGTGATCAGGGGCAGCCTCAGGGGTTTCTGTTTAAAATTTGCTGTACATTAGCACAGAGAGTGCTTCTTGACTCATTACTGCTTTCTTTCCCACTGCATCATGAATTTGTCAGTGAGAAGTCACTTGAAGTTTAGCATCTAAACACCCACAGAAGTGCCAGAAGTCACTTCAGTGATCAGCTAAAATTATTAGCAGATGTAATGCTGAATTTATTAGTTATATCAAAGTTTCAAATAACTCCTTGAAAATGTTTTTCAAGTGCATACTTGCTTCTAGCCCAATAGATAGTAAAATATTAAATTAACAGAGAGTTGACTAAGCTGGTGATATGGAACCACTCTTCATATTTGAAACCTGTCCTCGTATGCAGGCACCTTACTTCTTATAAAGGAAGTGGGGAAATACAGGCTTTGATTTTAAAAACAAAATGCATTTTAGTTGGTTTATAGGAGAAAATACATTCTCTGAGGCACAAGTGACTCAAAGCTGATCTTTTAGCAGTAAGGGTTATGTTCTGTTTAGTCATTTGTAAAATATACACAGACTGGGGGAGTAAACAGAAGGCTTGTCCATGTCTCTGTCACCAGGAAATTGGGTACACTCACATGAAGATAGCAGAGGGTGTGAACTCCCTTTTACAAATGGCTGGGCTGCTGGCCAGGCTGTGCCAGAAGACTGCAGCCCCTGCAGCCAGCTAGCACCTCCTCAGGCCTGCTGGGAAGAAACCAGGTGTTGTTGCAAAAGTGTTTCATACTTTTTTATTTAGACCAATAAAGCTCTAAAATTTACTTTAACCCATGAAATTGTATGTGTTTTATAATGAGGGCTGTGGCAGTTCAGAGCAATTAAGGCCAGGAGCCATTGGCCTCCTTGGCCACCTGGGCACTCTGCTGGCTCATGTTCAGCTGCTGTCACCAGTGCCCCCAGGTCCCTTTCTGCCTGGGCACTGTCCAGCCACACCATCCCCAGCCTAGAGCATTACAGGGGTTGTTGTGGCCAAAATGCAGGACTCAGCACCTGGACTTACTAAACTTCATCCTATTGGACTCTGCCCATCAATCCAACTGTTCCAGGTCTCTGCAGAGCCTCCTCCCTTCCAACAGATCAACACACACTCCCAGCTTGTGTCATCTGCAAATTTCCTGCTGATGGACTCAATCTCCTGATCCAGACCATCAGTGAAGATATCAAACAGGACTGGCCCCAGCACAGAGCCCTGAGGGACAGCACTGGTGCCTGTCCCCAGCTGATGCAGCACCGTTCCCCAGCACTCTCTGGGCCTGGCCATGCAGCCAGTTCCTAACCCAGCACAGAGTGCTCCTGTCCAAGCCCTGGGCTGCCAGCTTTTCCAGGAATATGCTGTGGGAGACAGTATCAAGGCCTTGCAATTAGGCATGGTCTGGTTACAGCAGTCACACAAAGGAGTGCAGAGGCACAAGTTGCTGGTGCTTGCACTTCACTCTGCCCATTTTGTTGATGATTTCCTCCCCAAGTGCTCAGTTCCCCACTGCAGCTGTCTCAGTGCCAAATGGATGTTTCCTGGCAGCACCAGTTGGCTTCAGCCTGGGGACTGGTCCTGCCCTGGGGCAGGGGCTGGGAACACCCTCCTGTTCTCTGACAAGCCAAAGGGGTCACAGTTTCAGCAGCAAGAGCTGGGGCCATCGTGACTTTCCCCTCAAGTCTTCCTGCAGCTCCTCCGGCAGAGCCTGCAGACAAATCTTTGTGATTCAATGTGCAGGAGAGCAAGGGAATTGGCAGCTGAAGTGCAGGGAATGCAGCAAACAGTGCTTGGACTAATGGATGTAATGCTCAAAGTACATTCTCTCTTCACTGGAGATGTATTGGTTCCCAGCCAGTGAGTTACTATCAGCACAAACTCTATTAATAACACAACTAATAGTTTAGTGCTGGGGCTTGAGCTGCTGAGTTCTTTACAGACACAGCATCACAGCTTTTGTCCCCCAAAATTTAAATAAGGTTAATTTTCCTTTGACTACACTTCACAGCCAGCCTACTCTGTCTTTGCTTTCTCATTAAATGTGCTCATAGCTGAATGGGGAAGGAAGAAATGTTACCATGGATGTTTCATAAACCAGCAAACACTGTATTTGGATGATTCAAGGCCAGTCCTTACCCTGTGGGGTGTGCCTGCCCACACTGGTGGTGCCAGTGGAAGGGTGAGAAACATGGAAGGTCATGGATCCTGTTCCTACCTGTTTTCAGAGGGTTTCTTACCAACTATATTCAGTAGCTGCATTTCACAGCTCCAGTTTGGAGCAGACTATCCTCTGGGCTAATCCTCTCCAGGATTAACTGGAAATTCATCACACTCACTTTTCCAAAGAGGACTGGTATTGATCCCAGAGCTCCTGCTCTCCAAAGGCATTTGTTCCCCCTCTGAGTGCTGAGCTGCTGCTTACCAGCACTTAGCACAGACTCCCCAGCTCCCTCCTCAGAGCTGCACCAGCCAGAACTACTTTTCTAAAGCATTTTAAATTGAAAACAGGAAGTGAATTTCTCACTTGACTGCCTACTTCATGTGGAGAGAGAGAGGTGGACCCAGGGGAGATGTAAATCTCCTTGCATTAGGTTCAAACAACACAGTGTCTAGCAATTCTGGTGGAGCCCCAGAAATCCTTGCAGACCTAAATCCAGAACAGGGCAGCATGTCAGTGAACACACACATCCCTACTCACTGCAAAGAAAAACTGTGAGGCTGTTCAGAGCAAGACTGATAACCCTGGTGATTGTTCCTGGAACAGTCCCTGGATACTTTCCAGTGTAATGGGATGACTGGCTGAGAAGTGCTCCAGAAGCTTTACAAAGCCAAGGATTTACCCCTCACTACAGCTGAGTGCTCTGAAGAGCTGCACAAAGGGATTTACTCAGACCCCAGAAAGTGAAGATTCTCCACATCCAGTTCTGCCCTGCCTGCTTTGGCTCCACAATTTTCAAACTCAGGCTTTGGCAATTGCTAAACTTTGTACCAAGAAAATCTAACTGGTGTAATCTGCTTCCCTGCTTAGTGAGGAGAGCTGTAAATCTTGTATTTCCACGTTCTGACAATGCACTGACCTAATGCCTAGAACTTTCTGGGAGGTCTCCAGCTGGATCTGTTGCTGTGGGCCAAGGCTGTGTCACTGCTGCTAATCTCCTACTCCTGAATGGCTCCCTTGGTTGGGAGATGAATCATTTCCAGTGGCTAACATCACCAGACAGCCCTCAGAATGAGCTCACTCTTGAAGTGAACAGTCTGCAGCACTTCATGGAAAGTGGAAACTTCTTCAGGTGCTGAGGATGAATCCCAACAGCTCAGTGAGGTACAGGCACAATTTCAGTGACAAGAACACCCCTTGCCTGCCAGGGAGCCTGTGCAGAGCCAGCACTGGCTGTCACTCTGCTTCTGGCTCATGGGGACCCTGCTCCGGGCACCTGTGCAGACTCTGCAGAGCATTTGACCATCAGCAAACCTGAGGGTGTGAGGAGAAGCTGGGCTGGGGTGAGCAGAAAACCAGGCTGTAGCTCCCTCCCTGTGTGCATCCCCGAGCTGCCTTAGATTTCCCCTGGTGTAAAAGTCCTGTGGAAACTTGTAACATTTGTAGGAACCACTAGCAAACCTCCTGAGCCAAACTCCAGCCCACCCACTGTTTCAGCTACACCAACGGTGGGCACCTGTGGTCTCTGGGTGGCTCTGCCAAAATTAGAGCCAAGTCATTTGCAGCAGGAAGCACCTGACATCCCTTCTCCCACTCCAGGGCTCTCTAACCCTTAGCTCCTCTTCTCTGCCCACTCACCATGAGTGTGGGCTGGGTTCTTTCCTGAAACACAGTTTTCTGATCTAATTTTGAGGAAGAGGGCTTTTAATGCATTTTCTCCCCATAAAATCCTGCACATCACTCCATGTCACCTCATGTCCTCCCATTTCTGTGTCACCTGATCATGCAGACATTTATCATTGCAAACCACAGCAAAATACCCCATTGTGTTTGGAAGCTTTTCAGTTTTAATAAATAAGTGTTCCAGAAGGGCCAGATCTGTACATTAGAGCTCAGAGGGATTCTGTTTTTGGGATGATGTTCCAACACGATATTGAGGGACTGGTACAGTTTCTGAGGCTGGTGGCTGTGGATCTGACTCTCACAGCTGCTGCTGGTTCTTTGTATCATCATAAAACAGATACTGACACATGAGGAAAACTGCCAAAGAGCAACACTGAATTACAAGCCATGGATAAGGCAGGCATTTAATCCTCTTTAGCTTCTGTGAACAGGTTGGAATCTCATTCAGCTCCAGACAGCCACTGCTGTTATAAACACAACCTCTGCCTTGCCAGTTCCTCTCACGTAGGAAACTGCTTCTATAGGAGAGCACAGGAACTAAATGAGAACGTAATCCCTGTGGCTTAACACCATCGTGCATGAGTCACCCTGACAGATTAAGTAGCTGGCTGCATTACTGCTCAGCAAATTAAGGATTCATTTCATGCCTGACAGGAGAAAACATTGCCCAGACTGGCCATCTTCAAAGGGATACACAGGGAAATGAGATTGGGAATGAGCCTGGGGCTTGCCCATGGTTGCTAGGGGCAGAGTGCTGTCTCCAGTTGCTGGTTTTGCAGTTGGACTTCCATGGAGCTTCAAGCAGTGCATTTCTTCCTTTCAGTAACACCCCCTCTGCATCACTGCAGGCACAGTTTGGAGAAGAGGTTTCACTGAGGGGTGGAAATCTCCCCTCTCCCTGTGTGCGTGTTCTCTGGGTGTGCTCTTACAGCTCAGCAGAAGATTTCTTCACACTTTCTGCAGAATACTTGAAACAAGAGAAGAAAAACCAGTGAGTCCACTGACTTTTAATCCCTGCTTTCAATTTAACCCTGCTGCCTGCTACATTTTCTTTCCAGGGACAAGTAGTGACATATGCTACAAAATGTCCATGTCTAAGCAGAAACCCCAGTTGTGCTCCTGGAGGACGATCCCTGATCAGAACAGGAGGCACAGAGGCACCAGGAGCCCATTTCTTAATTCAGCCTCCCTTGGTGGAGAACTTCTGCTGGCACTTGTTGGTTGGACATTGAGATTTCAGAATATTACTCTGCTAGCAATGGCTACAACAGAGGCATCATAATGGCAAAAAGATGCCTGGCAAAAAGATGGCAGGGTCAGGTTTCTCAGGCCAGGTTTTTCCATGTCCAGCAGAGGCAAATGCCGTAGTGTGCAGAATAGGATGACTGTGCTTTGCATGGTGGGGACAAATCTTAAATATTCTGCATGGCTTCAGAAAGATCTGATTTTGGGAGTCTGCCCACTGCTGGTGCCTAGTCTGGGGAATATAAAACCCTATAAAACTAGAGCAGCTGGCACATGGCATGAGGACAATCCCACTGGGTTTCCACAGGTGCTCAAGAGAATAAAAACCCAACAAGGAGTGATACTGGTCCCAGTCCATCTCCCAGCTGCAGTCCTAGTCCAGCCTGGAGCAGGGTGACCAGCACTAACCAGCACAGCATCCATAGTTCCTCACTGTCATGCAACCTTCCTGCAGTTTTTTTACTTTATCTGCCTTGAGTAACTCTTTATCAGCAGCATCAGCTTGGTGCTGATAATGGGGCAGGATGTGTGGTCCTAGCACAGCAGGCAGGGCTCAGCTGAGGGAATCCCTGCTCAGGGCAGGGCTGCTGGGTGTCCCTGCCCACAGCATGCAGCAGAGCTCCAGAGCAGTTCCAGTTCCTGTGCCTGCTGGAGGAGGGCAGTGCTGGGGCTGGGACATGGACAGATTTGTCTCCATGGTCTGTGTTACTCAGCTTGGCATCAGCCAGAGATGAGGCCCTGCACAGGGTGGGCTCCTCACTCCACTGCCCATGTGGGCTGTGCTGGTGCTGCCAGCAAGGGCAGAGCTCCAGCTGAACTCCCTTTGGCATCAACCAAATCCTCCCACCCCTAAATGAACACCACAAACCCAATCCTTCCACCCTACATTAACATATCAACCACTAACTCTGTTTCTACCTTTGCTCTGGCAGCAGGGCAGGGCCTGACACAGGAGCAGTGTTGATGTAGTCTGGCTCATCATCCAGGCTCTCTGTCAGTGAGGCTGTGGGTGAGGATGGGAAGCATTTATCAGTGAGTGGATTGATGTAAAAACACACAGACCACTGACACATTGTCTCTCCTGACAATATTTAGCCTTTGGTGATCACATGTTTTTGTGCCTGGGCTAAGAAAACCCAGATCAGTGTCAAGGTCTCCTTGAAGAGGCTTCAAAATGATCACAGCAAATTTGCAAACATTCTGGGCAGCTCTTCAGAGCTAAAAAAGATTTAATCTAGAGTGTGCAAACAGGAATCAGTTTGCTTAGACAACTTTCACACCAGAGACACAATGCTCTTAAATATATGTGTACAGTCCCCACTATCCCCCAGGCCAGAACTCCCCTCATGCCTCACAGGAAGCCACATGTTAAATTAAACTGTGGTTAAAAGGTCAGCTTGAGAAATGGGCCCCTGACTACAGCAGGAGAGCCAAGGGCTGACCCACTGGGTGGGTCTGTGGCACAGGGGATTTCACAACTGTGCTTGAGCTGGGGCAACCTCAAATAAGAGGATGCAACACCTGAAGGGCAGCATTTTCCTGTGGCATCCCATGGACAGGGTTTAGGCACAGCCACCCAAATGCTGCCCTTTTGAGCACCACAAACACCACGTCCCAACACAGCAGCATTCAGTTGCAGGGCTGTGTCACAATTTGACACATTGCCTTGGATATTATCATGGAGAATTGGGGAAAAATTAACTCGAGACAAGAGTGATGGTTGTGTTGTCCTCACATGGGCTATACAGGCACCCTGCCCACAAGCCCCATCCCCAAACAGCAAATAACAGCTGAGGACATACCTTGTCCTTGCTGGAGTTTCCATGCATGTATTGCCATGCTGTTTTCATATTCTACAGCTTCATCTGTGACAAGGAAGAGTTTGGACAGGATGATACTGAACAGCAAATGGGCCAAAAAAGGGGAAAACCTTTGTGGAACCCCCTCCTAGCACTGCACCCTGACTGTGCTGTGCACGTGGCTGAGTTTCCAGCCAGCACAGATCTGCTGATGCTGCCTCATCATTTTTCCAGCCCTGGCCACGTGCCTGGATATCTGCAGGCACGGATGGGGATCAGACAGGTCCCTGCTGCTCCTGCCTCCTCTAATCACTCTGCACAAAGCCAGGCAGGAGCAGGGCAGGCTATACAGTGCAGAAAGCGTGTGTTAACTCACACAAGGAAACAAAACTGACTTCCTCTTTTGATTGCAACATCCCAGGACTGATGCTGGAAGCCCTGAAGGGACACTGTGGTTCAATGTCATCCTCCAGAAGCTTCCTGGCTGCAGCCTTCTTGTGCTGGATTTGGTGAGAAACCTGAGCTAGAACCGTAATCATCCTGGCTAAAGCAACACTAAAAACCTAGAGATGCAGACCCCAAAACTCCTGAATTGCTGCAGAAACCACCAAGTCAAAGGCATCAGGGTGGAGGTACCACCATGTACATTTTCCTGTGGAAAAGGGAAATGTTCCAGGCCTGCTCTGTGTGCAGCAGCCCCTGTGTGCCAGCTCCGTGGCACAGAGCTGAGCTGTGAACAAGCAGGTTCCTCTTGGCTAAGCAGGTCACTGTCCTTCTCTGCACTTTGTGTGACACACAAGAACTGTGGAAGCAACACACTTACCTGGATCAGAGCCCTGAGATGCTCCAATGATGACATTTTCATAGGAATAGGAATCCTCATCTTTCTCTGATGGAGAGAAGAAAGAGGAGTGACAAAGGACCTACTGAAGTGTAAGTGATGTGGGAAGATCCCTCAGCAGCTGCAGGAGGGGGCTGTTTCCCACAATGAAATGTAGATTAGTTAAAAAATTGTTAGTTTTTGTGGTGACCAAGGGATGGGGTATCAGAGTGCAGAGGAATTGGATGGTCACTCCCACAGGAGCACAATCACCAATGGTTTTGGGCTGTTGTGTTTATAGGGAACAAATGGACTGATGGGGGCCTGGACATCCCTCAATCCCACAGCCCTGTAATGGATGTGTCTCCTGGACCTACACTTGCCATACACAGAGGTGCACAGAGCCCAGCAGGAACAGCCTCACGAGCTCCCTGCAGCCATGGGACAGCCAGGCTGGATGGAGGAACCCACCTTGCTTGTCTGGAGACCTGCCACGGGGTGGGTTGAAGAACCTGGTGCAGTTGTAGTAGTAATCAAAAGATATGGGCTCCCTGTGAGAAAAGCAGCACTGTTAGCTCCTCCTGCCTGGCACAGCCTTCCCAGCTGAGCTCTGGGAGCACCAGCACAGCACTGGGACCAGTATGGCTCCAGGGGACCGTGCTGGTGGCAGCAGAGGGTACTTACACATAGACAGTGTCTTCTTGCAGGCAGCTCTCTGCAAGAACAAGGGCCTGCTGTCAGCATCCCACCATGGCATCCCTGGGCACAGCTGGACAAACCCCCAGCACAGCCATGGGTGACATCCCCAAACATCCCCAAAGCCTGTCCAGAGCAGGGCCAGGTGGCTGGATCAGACAGCCCTGGCCACCCCAGGTCCTGAGAAATCCCCAGCTCACCACTTGTCATGGACACATCCTGGCAGCTGGCAGGGAGATGGGGAATATGCTTTCCCACACACCAGTAATCCTCTTAGGGCAAGCACCAGCTCACACTGCCCTGGGAGGGAGCAGGAGGCTCGGGAGCATCCACCCCCCTCTACCCTGCCCATTAATGAGATCAGTTTGTGTCTTACAAAGCAATCTCTAAATTGACCCAGCCAGAGCTCTGCCAGCTGCAGAGCCAGCTGCCTGTGTGCTCCCTGCCAGCTCCCATCCCCTGGGATCTCCCATCCCTTCAGCAGCATTCCTTCCCAAAGCCCCAGAAAACAGCTGCAGCATTTACCTGCCAGGAAATTCTGGTACCTGGACTCATCCCTGCTCCCTGGGGACAAGAGAGGGGCACATTACACAGGAACTCAACTGGGTGATGGGAGCAGTTTGACAATGGAGGCACCAAGCATTTCAGCACCAGCAGCTCTACCCCC
This sequence comes from Aegithalos caudatus, assembly GCA_013389925.1. Taxonomy (NCBI): domain Eukaryota; kingdom Metazoa; phylum Chordata; class Aves; order Passeriformes; family Aegithalidae; genus Aegithalos; species Aegithalos caudatus. The sequence continues at coordinate 491,231 of WEIU01002544.1, read as the reverse complement.
ACTCAGCTCTGAGGTGAGGGGACATGGCTGCAGGGTTGGACACTGCAGGGTACAGGAATTGGGACAGCCAGGGGAGATATTTTAAATAATCTGTGCCTGTGGCTCTAACCTGGACTAGTCAGCCACAGCAGGATGAGCACTGGGCTTTAAACTCAGAGCCAGGATAGACCCAAATTAAGATGGATGTGGACCTGTTGGAGTAAGTCCAGAGGAGTGTACAAAGATGCTCCAAGGGCTGGAGCCCCTCTGCTCTGGAGACAGCCTGGGAAAGCTGGGGTTATTCAGCCTGGAAAAGAGAAGGCTGAACTCTCTCTCTGGGGAGACCTTAGAGCCCCTTCTGAAGGGGAGAGGGATTTTGGACAAGGGCTGGGACTGGCAGGACAAAGGGGGTTTGGCTTCCCACTGACAGAGAACAGGCTTAGATTGGGAAGAGATTTTTCCCTGTGAGGGTGCTGAGACCCTGGCACAGGCTGTCCTGAGCAGCTGTGGCTGCCCCATCCCTGGAAGTGCCCAAGGCCAGGCTGGATGAGGCTTGGAGCAACCTGGTCTAATGGAAAATGTCCCTGCTCATGGCAGAGGAGTGGAAGGAGATGATTTTTAAGGTCCTTTGCAACTCCACTGTTCTGTGATTCATGGTATCTGTGCCTGTCCCAGGAAGCTGCTCACCATATCCACTGTGATGGGAAGCACTGAGCTCTTCAATGGCTTTCCTGAAAGAGACGAAAGAGAGCTAAAACCCCAGGTCTGAGCACACCTACCAGCAGTTACACACCATCAGGACTATCCATGAAACCTCCCTGTGAGGTTATCAAGTACATACACAGAGCAAGGGGAGATTAGGATTTTGGGGTAAAAACCCACAACAGGAATAACTGTGCTTGAACACTGCAGCAGAGTTATCATGGCTGTGTAGTTTTGGGGGTTTTGATGATGGGGAGGAGGGGATTTATCACACCAAACTGCTCATAAGTGAATAATGCCATTTCTTTTCCATTATGTATCTATTATGTACAGCCACAGCTCACTTTCCTGGGTTTGATTTAATCAGTTGCCAGAAGAATGCAGTCAGATTGAAGAAAATCCAGAAAAAGTCTAAACATACTATTGACAATAAGTGAAGCAACCTGATCAGGTTGAAGATGTCCCTGCTCTTCACCAGGGGGTTGGACTAGATGACCTCAAAAGGTCCCTTGCAACCCAAACTATTCTGTGATTCTAAACACAGCCCAAGCCACATCTGTAGAGCACAGAATGCAATCCCAAATGTTCATGTACATTGGATGAACTTCATCCAACATTGGCTCTAGAGATAGATTTTATTTAGGTTTTTTTCCTACCTTGCTATTGGTAAGTTTTCAGGTTCCTTAATTTGTTCCAGCCTTCGGGTTGCAGCTGGCAAAACAACAAAATTACCATGTTAATTATTATGGCAGCAGCAGATATTTCTAAGAGCACAGAACATCCACCAGAGAGGAATCCCCAGGACTGGGAAGCATTTTCTTAATGCATCCTAAAATAGCTTCCAAATTGTTCCTTGAACTTACAAAATGGTCAAAGCAAGAAACAATTTAAGAAAAAGCTGGTGCAGACCACAGAGCCTGCAAACCCTCACTGGAGGAAGCTACAATCCCAGCTGCTGCCTTGTCACCTCTTGTCCCCAAACCTGCTTGATTTGGGGCCATTCCCCTCCCTCCACACTGCAAGGTGCAGTCAAGAGCTTTGGGCAGGCTGGGATGAAAGACTTGTAGAGAGGGCTGGTGGCTGGGCTCAGCATAGTCCTTGGGCTGGGCAGAGCAGGACACATTTCACACAGACCTGGCCACTGCTCATTGTGGCACAAAACCCAAAAGTTCAGCTCTGAGGCCAATCTGCTGCAGGAAGCTGTGAGGGGGATGATGAATGAGTCACTCCTATCACCCACACCTTTGTTTTCACAGGGTGCATTGCATGCTTCCAAGAGCCCCAGCAGTTGAAGTGTCACTTCTCAACAGGTTATTTTCAATGGAAAATGTCACCCTGTTCTTTTGCTATTCTTTCTAAGCCTTCTGATAGTTTACATATTTTGGAGTCAGATTCCCACACACTTTTTATAAGCAGTATTTATTTTTGACATTCCCTCCTGGTAGGAGGGCCAATTGATGGACATTTTCTCAGACCAGTGGGACTGAAGAGGTTGAACCTCTGTCTTCCAAAGTGGTCCTTTTCTCAGAAATGTATTTAAGGTGAAGTGAAAAATTAAACTTGCTCTCTTTCCCCGCTCCGACTCTGTCGTGTTTGTGCACATTCTGTGGTGGTAGTGCATCAGAAAAGGGCATTTTTTTTTTTCTTTCCTAGAGCTCAGAATTCACATAGCTAGAAGCAACCAGGTGTCACCATTTCCTGGCCTGGCTCCAAGGTGACCCTTTGGAGGTTATTTTCCCCCTGGTGTAAGCACACAGCCCGAGGCAGGAGCCCAGGCAATGCTCATACTCACTGCTACGGGACCGGATCACCGCAAACCTCTGCTGGCTCTCGAGCCTGCAAAAAACAGCAGGACAGCCTCAGCTGAATTTTGAGGTTTATGGCAAGGAAAACAGATAGAAGAGACCTGACTGTGTGGTGAGTGGAGGGCAGAGGGCACCGTGCTGGGCTCTGTGGGATGACAAGCTGCATGGCTCAGCGTGTCGTGCAGGGCCTGTGTCACCTGGGAGCATCTTCCTGGACTTTTCTTTGATCACTTAAAGACAAGATGTGTTTTTGGACCACTGGTAGAGCAGCCAGCATCAGCAAAGGAAGGATCCAGGGAGGAAAACATAATTTAGGATAATTCCCATCCTGATGCTCCAGGCACCAAAGGCCAAAAGAACCTTTTTACCCATTTAAAAAAAGGATGTTCATGCATGAAATGGCTTCAAACCCCACTGCTTCACCTCCACTGCTGCCTCTGCCCCTCCCATCATCCCTTAACATCAACATGAGTAAAATAACATTATCAATGATAACCTGTGCCCAGTAACAGCTTTACTTTTCAGTTAATAGGAGAGCTGCTTCTGAGAGCACCAGAGAATTTAACACCTTTTCTACTACAGGTGTTTCTATACAGGTACTTATTAATTCTGATTTTGGGAACCCTTTCCCCCTTTTTCATTGGGGTTGCCCCATACCCAGCTGGGATTCATGGCCCAGGGCTGGTGGGAGAGCTGTCAAAAAACCCAGACAGAGCCAAGCCACTTTGCTTGCAAACCACACCCCCAAAAAAAAGCACACGACTCTACAAACCTGAACCCAAACCACCTAATCCAGGTATAAATTTCAAGACAATTCAGCAAGAGTCTGTGAGGGATGGAGCCTGTGGGGGATGGTGCTCCATCAGTCTACAATGGATCACTCCAGAGCCTTTCCCCACAGAAACAAAACCCCAACCCCTTGCAGGCCTTTGCAGAGCCCCATTGCACCTCTTTTGCTCCTGTAACAAAGCTTACAACCCAGCTTTTCTCTCTTTTTATCAAAATTTACTGTGGTTTGTCTGTTCCTGAAGGAAATATGGGGCAGTGCTTTTGTGTACACTGCATTTCCTTCATTTCTTGTGCTGCAGGTCAGTGGTTGCTCTGGTGCACATTCAAACCAGCATCAGCCAAGGGCAGGGGCTTCTTTATGAAATAACCTTTCTATCTCACCTCAGGGCACAACAGAACAGGATAACAGCTTGCCCTTCTCTCCCAGACCTTTTCCAACCAGTTAATGACTCAATGACATCACAGTCAGAGCTTCAGTTTCATTTTGGATTATTCTCTGCATTGCCCCTTCAGCGGCACCTTGGGCTGGAGCACACTACCTTGCATCCCATCCTGGCATTATTTTTTTATAAACCCAGATTTCAGCTTGGGTCTGGCTCTGGGGCTCACCCTGGGTGAATTGTTTGGGGGAAAAACATGATTGGGGAAGGGAACTTACTGGTTCCTCCGCTCACTCAGCTGCGTCTCCCGTTTGGTAGCTGGAAGACAAGGGAACAAAAAGCTCTTAGAAAGGATGATTTAGGAGTTTAGAGGTCAGAAAGGCCAATAAAATACATTCACAAAATTTCCTCAGCATGTCAGGACAGCAGAGGCAATGAGCAGAAGTTGCAGTAGGGTTTTGAAGAAAATTTTTGAAACTGTGTTTAAATTGTGGTTTTTGTCTCAAACCCCACAGAGTAAAGCAGCCAGTCCTGCCCCCAAACCCCAAAACAGCAGCCTCTCTCCCACTAAAACCCACCCAACGCTCAGGGAGGGGCTCACCCTCCTCCCCTACACAAATTTATCCCTTCCTTGCCTGCCCTTCTGTTCCAGACCCTCTGCAGGATTTGTATAACTGGAGTTACCCCTCCCAGGCGGATTCCCAAAGCCAGGCTGACATGGAAGGGCTCCGCAGCCCGGGTGTTGCCCCCGCCCCGGGGAAGGGCGGCTGCAGCTCTGGGTGCTCCTTCCCCCTGGAGCTGCGGGAGCATCCCCACCACGGCAACCCACACTGCGGGGCACATTCCCAGGGGAAAGGGCAGCCAGGGCGGCGGGCAGGACCCGGGAGCGGCGGGCAGGACCCGAAAGGAGCGGGCAGGGCCCGGGAGCAGCGGGCAGGGCCCCGGGAGCAGCGGGCAGGGCCCCGAAAGGAGCGGGCAGGACCCGGGAGCAGCGGGCAGGGACCCGAAAGGAGCGGGCAGAGCCCCGAAAGGAGCGGGCAGAGCCCCGAAAGGAGCGGGCAGGACCCCGAAAGGAGCGGGCAGGACTCACCGGAGAGCTGGCACCTGAGGCACAGGCTGAGGGCCGCCCCGAGCAGCATCAGCGCCGCGGCCGCCCACAGCTCCGGCTGCAGCATGGCCCGGCCAAAGCCGGCCTGGAACACACCGGGGGCAGCCCCTGAGCTGGGGGCACACGGGGCCGCCCCTCAGAGAGATTCTACCCCCCAAAACCAGGGGCTGCTCGCCCTCACACCCCCGCGGAGCCGGGGGGCTGCTGCAGTAGGACAGGAAATAAAGATGCTTGGCTCTGGTCAGCAGGCAGAAGAAAATCAGAAGGTTTTATTTACAATTCATTCAGCCTTTTTATAACATGCTGTGCTAAAAAGACACATTATTGGTGCATAGGATTGACACCTCTCTCCATTGGTTAAGTATCAGAAATAGCAAACACCTGGGAGAGGGGTTGTTTTGGGAAAGAAAATACTGTTTTAAAAAGGTTGTTTTGGAAAAGGAGGAAAACAATTGAAAGTTTCCCTTGGGAAGCAGTTCTCAGGCTCAGCACTATCGGGCCCACAGGGAGGTGCTGAGGATGCAGGAGGGGCTTTGGGCTGGAATGAGAGCACAGCAGGGGCAATGCCCTTTCCTGCACTGCTCTGAATTCCTCACTCCCAATGCCAATCCCACCCTACTGCCATCAAACACTCTCACCAGACAGTCATTTTTTCGTGTCTAGAAGAGAGGGCAAAAGGCAGGCACTCAGCAATATTTAAATGCTCAAGACCTTTGCACAACGTGTTCTGGCTCCTTCCTGCAGCTCAGAGTGACTCCAGTGTGAAATTCCCCACGCCTTTCCCTGCACTGAGCTGGCTCAGCCACTGGCTCTTCCCCTCCTCTCCATGACAGGTTTTTTTCACTAACAGCAGCAAACATTTTTTAACAATCAGCACGACTTGGCTTCAATTTCTTCCTTTAAAATACAAAACATCCCCCAAATATCACAGAAAGCAGCCTGCTGGCACTGAGATGGATCATTCACAGCCCATTCCTACTCCCCAGGATCAGATTTTCTTTAGTTACAGATTAGTTTATTTTTGTTTTTAATAAACTTTCCTCTTTTCCCTAGGGATAGAGGCACTTCAACATGCCAAAGGCCAGTACATGATTGCTCTGGCTGGCAGGAAGATTTCCTACTGCCCACCTTCAACCTCTCTCATTACAACTTAAACCTGTATTACATTGGTGAATGGAGGAGGAAAGATATATTATAGCAATTGATAATTTAAATAATTAAAAATAAATGCAACAAATGCCAGTAGCAGGCAATAGAAAGCAGCAGCTTGCTTCTGCCCTGCTTGATTAAAGTGGAATAAACAACATTTCTCTGCCCAAACTCCATGGAAGTTTGGAAGTTGCTCTGACAGCCCATCCACGTTGGAGAAAACCCAAAGCCTCCCATGGCAGCTGAGCCTGTGGGGGCTGAGCAACCCCCTCCTGTCCCTGCCAGGCACTTGGAACAGCAGCTGAGCATGTTGGTGGCAGCTTTGGGGTCCAGTTTTTCACTGAAGCCTCAGTCCTGTGCCACGGTGCTAATTATCAGGGCATGGTGAAAATAATCACTGTGAAAATCAGCATGGGGCAGGGAAAGGAGAGGAAGGAAAATCCCACATTTCCCCTCAGACAGACCTTGAGCAAGGCCAGGAGCAGTGGCTGAAGGGGTTTGGTGTCAGGATCTTCTCAGTGGTTCCCAAACCCACCTGGCTGTCCAGGAGTGACCTTGATGAGGCTTTGAGGGCACCCTTTGCTTGAGAACAAACTGGGTTTATTCCTGTTACATTCCAGGTTCCCTGGAATCTCCAGGACCTGGCAGCTACCAGCATTCACTCCACCATGGTTTTGCCTTTTACAGCCCCCCAGAGGCCTCTCTTTCCCTGCACAGGTTTTTTGCAGCACTTTCTGAGGAAGAGATGAGTTATCCTAAATTTAAGTTCCCAGACCTCCATGCACCTACCCCAGAAGTGCAAGAGCAGAACCCAAAAAGCCAAGTCAAAACCATGTGGTTTCTACCATCATTTTCCTTTACTCAGCATTCCCCATGGAAATCATGAGCTGTGGATCATCTCTAAAGCATCTCCAAGAGGCAGCTGAGGGAAGTTGTTCCAATGCTGGTGACTAAAATACAAAGGGCTGTAGTGCTGCTGCTTTGTTTGAAGGTTTCCTGGCTTTTCTTTTTTTTTTTTTTTTTTTTTTCTTTAAAGTGAAGGCAAGGCAGAGCTGGAGGCACCTGACCACACTGACCTAGTTTGTCCCATTGCATGGCAGGGCTCCTTCTCCCTTCCAGAGCCAGTTTTATTTTGGTCTCGGGCAGTGAGGCAGCCAAACCTGCCTGCTCCTGGGCCCCCACTCACCAGGGACACAAAAATTGGTTATTTGAGGGGCTGATGAACAGGACATGGGGTGTCCCAGCCCATCACAGCTTTATGCCCCAAGAAAGCCCCCAAGTCACATACATACCATCTTCTCAGAGATCACCTGTGCTCCCCAAATACCCATAGTCCATGGAAAATCCTTTAATTTGGGACAAGCCCTGCTCTGGTAAGGAGCTGACAGAAGGAGGTGATGAACAGATTTATGACAAGCAGAAGGCTGGAAGCACACACTCACGGCCAGCAGGATATAAATAAAATATTTGGAAGGCTGAATGTGCTTCCCTGCTCTGCCTTGGGGAGTTGGAGAGGACAAATTCCTCACAGAAGGACGTGTGGAGTTCAGGAATGGCCAGCCCTGCTTTCAAGATGCTAAACCCAAACTCGGGGCTCCCATCCAGTTCAGGAGTGACACTGGGATAGTGTGGCAATGCCCTGTTCTGTTCACACACTTCTCTCTTCTCCTTTTGCCTTTTTCCCCCTTTTTTGTGCAGAGGAAGCCCATGGGACCACAGCACACCCTGAGCACCATGACCCCACAAATCCCTCAGGAGCAGCTGCTCCAGACAAGCAATTCCTGGGAGAGAAACACACTGGGGTCTGGATACAGCTGTGCTCTCCTTCAGAGGGGGAGCTCATCTTCCCAAGCAGGGGCTGCTCCTTCTCTGGCCTCAGATATTTTTAGCAATAAGGAGACAGGCTTTTTCTTACTAAAAAAAAAATTGGGAAAAATTAATGAACTTGCAAAAGCTTATCTATTCTGTGCCAGGTCTTGTCCTACTTTAAGGATTCACCCCAGTAACCAGGCTCACTATGAAGATCCGAAGGGAGGAGAGGTGGTTTTATCCAGGGAGACTGAAAGATCTTTTGCTTTTAATCCCACTGAAATGAAGAGTAAGAGGACATGGACACTCACCATCCATCTGTCCAAGAGCAGCACTACAAAGTGAGAAAAACTTTTGAATTGAAATAAGGCAATTCTGGCTTATTAAATGAGTGGATATAAGCTGGATATGCATAGGCAAGAAATAAAATTCCTAATGGATGGAAAGTCTGGAAGAACTTCCCAAAAGCAGCAGAAGAGGCACAAAGCTCACTAAAAAAAATCCCTGCAAGAGCACTTAAAGTGAACTTTAACTTTTTGCTGAGAAACCAGGAGAGTGGGGAATGCGCTGATGTGGCCTCAGCAATGCCTGGTTTTCCATGAGATAATTTCTGATTAAGACATTTTAGCCCTTTGCCTTCAAGCCCACCCCTGAGTTCACACTGCAAGATAAAGACTAAAAATCATGTATTTGTATTATGCATTCTATCAATCAAAACATGCCTGAAAGGCAAATATAAACCAGTCACTTTTGCTCCCCTCCAGAAAGTTTTGTGGTCTGCACCAGTTTGCAGTAAATTAATTCTAATTCAGGCTGGTAGGATGAGTCACTGGTATGAAATATGAAGTGGAGAGTGTATTTAAAGACTCACCATATGAAATTCAGCACACTGACTTGTTGAACAGATGCAATATTCAGCTTGAGTCAATGTCTCTAACATGTCTAAGAAAAGCAGCTCCACTTTCTGTTTGCCTGTGTGGCACAGATTGCCACAGAAAGTCCCATCAATTCAGAAATTAAAGTCTCAGACCAAGGAAGCTCCTGTGGCTGGAACAATTTCCATGACCAGCACTGAGCCTTCAGGAAAGCTCCTTTCCAGAGGTCTGCACATCTCATTTCCTACCAGATTTATGCCAGTGTCAGGCTTCTTAGGAAAGCTGCTGCCATAGAATTAAAGTCTGGGGGTTTTACAGCCATTCAGGCAGGTCAGGCTTTTATGCCAACAGATGCATTTCAGTAGAACTTATGATCAAAGGTGAAAATTAGAATTGATAAACCAATGTTCACATAGGTTATAACTTTGGAAAATGCTTTTAAAAAAACCTTGGGTGGAAAATACAGTGCAAAACCCCAATCACAACAGGCATGGCAGCACAAGAGGGTAACTCAGAGATATATCTTGTATTTGTAACTTCCCTGTTCCAGGCAGCACTGAAGCCTCACAGCAGCATTCACTTCCACTGGGAGCCCGGGGGATGCCATGTTAGCAAAACAGGCAACCCCTGTGTAACTACACACTCCAGAACCACAAAAATGAGCCAATCTCAGGCAAGATTATCCCCAAATTATCCTCTTCTGCTAAATTATCTGCCTCGTGGCCCATATTACACTGAACATTGCTCACACAAGAGAAAACTGTTGCAAAACCAAATCACTTTCTATCTAGAATTAGCTATTTCAAGCACTTACATGCAGTGAAATAAATACATTCATAACCATGATGCCAGTCAGCTCTGAAATCAATGGAAAACCCAGGAAGTGTAGTTTGAATCAGCTATTTTTAAGGACTGAGCTTTGGAGGGGGAGCAGCGTGGGCTGCAGCAGTCCCAGAAGCTACAGGCAGGAGCCAGAAGGACCATGCAGGGATGAGGGAAACTCAGCACAGGCTGAATCTTCCAGGATATTTTAGAAGATGTGAAGGCAGAAATAATGTAATTAAACCCACACTTCCATCAGCAGATGGACAAGGAGATGTAAAGACCTGTACTGTAAAACAGCCAATCCAGGCTGTGTGGGATGGACTCAGCTCAGGTCCAGAGGGGTCTAAATGGGGCTGAGGAGAGAGAGTTGGTAATTCCTACCTTGGAGCTGGGAGTTGGTAATTCCTACCTTGGAGCTGGTGATGGCCAGCGAGTTGGTAATTCCTACCTTGGAGCTGGTGATGGCCAGCGAGTTGGTAATTCCTACCTTGGAGCTGGTGATGGCCAGGGAGTTGGTAATTCCTACCTTGGCCAGGGAGTTGGTAATTCCTACCTTGGAGCTGGTGATGGCCAGGAGCAGCAGCAAGGAGGGAACATCCACCAGGTTGAGGTTTTACAGGGATGACCTTGAACTTCTTTAAAGTGTGACCAAGGTCTAAGGTGGGATCTCTGAGCTCAGTGGGACACCCCACTATCCCCGCAGGAGCCTCGGGCCCTTTGCTCTCCCATCCCTCCCTCCCTGACCCACCTTCCCCAGCCTCGGTTCTCCCCGGGCTCCTGCAGCCGCTGTGGGCAGCGCTGGCGGGGCTGAGGCGGTTCCTGCAGGGCTGGGGAGCAGCCGCTGGTTTCCTGCCCCTGTGAATCACCAGCCCCGACATCCGCTGCTGCACCGACCCGCTCGGGTCACTCCTGCGGGGAGAGGAGGAGGCTCGGACAGCGGGGAACCGCACACAGCGCTCAGGTCACTTGAAGTTCAGCTTCACAGGGAAAACCCTGCGCGCTGGGAGAGGCCAAGGAAAGAAATCTCCAAGCAGGCACAGCAAACTGCGAGCCCTCTGTTAGTTTTTATGGAAAAAGTGGTAACAGCTTTCAAATAGCCCGAGGTCACTATTGCTAATGGCCAAACCTGCAGCTCCTGTCCGAGGCTGTAAGGATAAATCCAGTTCTTAGGCATCGCACGCAGCAGGCACAATTTCACTGCGCTCCTGAAAAAAGTAATTCCTCAATTTTTTTGGTGCTTGAATGGAATAAGGAGGGCTCATGAATTCCCTATTGAGAAATTATGTATTGGTTTAAAGCCCTGTCACAGTCCATGAAAGAGGGATCCTGCTCCAGCACCAGGGAAATCTGCACACACACACACACAAATGTGTAGATGTGCAACAACAGTACGAGAGCCACAGGGCACAGCAGTTACAGCCATAAACAGAACGTGTCATGCTGCTCTCACTAAGGCTCTACAAAGCCTCTCTCACATGTAAATTGTTCAGAAAAGGGAAATTTCGTTATATTTAAATTAGGGCACTCTGAAGCTGCCACAACCAGCCACCTACATCCAGCTCTCTGTGCAAGAAGGTGACTCTGCCTCATAAAAATGATTAAGGAGCCAACTGGTTACAATTTTTGCAACTCTGGGATGAAATCTGGCTATTGAGCTTTCAGAGGAAATATTACTTCAATAAGATAATTATCCACTGTACATGCAAATAGACTTTCTTCCACTTCTAACCTGAGATGCAAAAATAATGCACCTTCCAGAGCCATTCCCAGACAAAATCTGGGTGCTGAAGCCTATCTTGAAATCAGCATAATCTGAACCAAAGATAAAAAGAGGCAGACTCAGCTTTTAATTGCTCACATGGTTTCTGGGTGGTCTCTGTGTAAAGGACATTGCAAAATGTGAAATGTTTTTTTCACTGCCAAAAGAGTTGTTACAAAATTGGCATTTCTAGCAGAGGTCTTAATGATTATATCGTTTATTAACAGCTTTCTAACAAGGTTTTTTATGTGTTCAAACATAAGCTGACAACAGAAGTTTTGCAGAAGAGTACTTTATAGCAGAACTGATACTCAAAATATGCTGGAGACAGTTAAAGTTCATCTTTTGTACCCAAAATCAATTTCATCAGGAATAGCCACTGCTAAAAAGGTACCAGGTATTTGTTTACAGGTTCTGTGGCAGGTCTCAGCTTCAGGTATGACTCAGTGGGGACATTACCCCGGTTGGCTTGGGCTGCACCTGGTGTCAGTCCCCAGACTGTCCCCTGATGGGGCACTCAGCCTCTCCAGGGCAGGCAGGGGCTGCTCCTGTGCCCAAGGAGGGATGCAGCAGAGTCACCCCAGGGAGTCACTCCAGCAGAGTCACATCAGTCCCCTGCAGGGGCAACCACCTTGATTAGAGGGTAATTACTGCAGCAGCACGGCCTCTGTGTGGGTCTTACCTCCCTCCTTCACATTTCTCTAAGAAGGGCAGGAAATCAAGGTTTAGGATGAGTCCTCACTCCGAGCACTTTGCAGCACAGCTACAGGTCCTGCTCTTCATGAGGCCAGACCAACTCTCCTCCAACACACACAGAGTGACCCCTCAGGCACCAAACCCAGCTTGGGAAACTGGACTCTGCCCTCCTGAAACCCCTCAGCCACATGCTGCTAGAAACAATTTCTGATTTGACACAAGGTCAAAACCACAGGAGCAGCACATTTTCATCTACTGCAGTTATAGAAACACCATGTTTTAATTTCACCGTTTGTGTTCTTTTCAAAGCTCACCCATTTCAGGTTGGGTTTGTTTCCCCCCATAACATAGTTCCTACTCCTCCAGGCAGGTTCACCAGTTAACCTAACTAACCTAACCAGTTCACCTTTTGATACAAAGCTGACAAACTGCAGAGGTCTCTTGAGCCCAGAAAACTCATCAGAACCCATCTTCTCCCCAGCTCAGCTTACCTGGTCCCTGGGAAGCCAAATGCCCTGATGGCTGATTTACATTCTATCAAATAAAAGTGGGGGCTGCTCAAAGACCAGCTGACTTTGCTTGAATCAGGTGTTGTGACTAACACTGACCAACAATCAGCACTGAAACCAGGACTGGAAAATAGGGCATCATCTAAACCCCTCCTGCACAAACACACCCAGTGCTCGAAGGTTTGAGAAAGCTCCATCGTGTTTTCCAAGCTCCAACAGGCTCCAAGCTCACCACCTTTACAAAGCATTGCTGTGCACCAGCATCAAGCCCCTCTTGCTTTGGGACAGAATGAGCACGTGTCTCATCCCAGCCACTAACTGGCATTACAAAAATGCATTCCATTTGTTCAGCAACATTTCCACAGCAGCTCTAACGCAAGCCACATCTCAGAGGAAATTGTCTGATGTGCTGAAGTAGTGCTGGATAGTTTTGTTATACACCCAGAAACTTTTCTCTCTGCTGTAGTGGAATGAGCCTTTCCCCAGGCAAAGGGGAAGTGCTGCCTCCTCCCCTGCCCCAGCTGCACGCTGGTTCTCTCTGAGCCAAAACCGAAAGTGGCTCCGTTCCTGCTGAAGGAAAATAAATGCTGCTACCACCCAGTGGAAAGTCATCTCACAGCCAGGATCCCGGGGTGCTTCACAAAACCTTGGCCAAGTAAGCTTTGCAAAGACTAACCCCAAACATCCCTGCGGTACAAAGCTTCCTGTTCTTACCCTGCTGAGTTCATCCTTACGGACATGATAATTCTCAATTGGAAGACAAAAACCTAGAAGGTTTGAATGCTTTTATTTGAATTTTTATACAGCAATACAAATTATACAGATTCGTTACAGTACAGATTTTGCAGGGGTTTATTAGAGGTACTTTGTGAGTTTTTGGTTTATTTAAAAGAAAGAGGCAGATCTCGGGAGCACGGTGACATGAACAAAACAATCTTGTGGTAGGAAGCAAATCCTGACCACAGGGAACACTAACCTGGCTGAAACCTACTGGGCAGAAAAGTGGTGGTAGCATTCCCAGCAATAACATCCCCAAAACATCAACCCTGGGATACTCTAGAGCTTTACACAGGAATTGGTGAGCACACAGGTAAGAGGGTTGTTCCTGTAACAGCGCTGGAAGTCCTCGGAGCCCTTGGATGTACTTTGCTGCAGAGGGGACAGAAATGAGGGAAGCTGATGTCACACTGAACCTGCTGTTGAGCAGGTGATGTCATGGAACAGAATCCCTGCCACAATGGAAAAGGAAACCAGAAAATGCTTTTGTCACTCAAGCAGGTACAGTGAGATGAGGAACACGATTGAAGACCTAATAACGCTGACGCCGTGTGCCCACCCAGACACCACAGGTGCCACCAGAAGCTGATGGCTCGTGTCTTGTGTCCATCTCGGGTTCTGAGGGCAGGCACAACAACAGCAGAGCTTCCCTGCAGGCCCTAGTGCACAGGAGAGGGGCTGAACATAGAATGTCATCAAGGTATTGCTATTACTAATGTGCATCAGGCTTGAGAGTTAAGTGTCTGGCACTGAAGGATTAAAGCCTTTCAGCAAGCAGGGTCAAAAATATGATTACACCATCCTAAATGCTTCTATTCAGTTTGGTTTAATACTGCTACAGCAAGTGCTATCACAAACAACAGAATAAATTACAGATTATATAAAGAAAATGTATGCACCAAATAGAAGATGTATTTCTGCCACTTTTAACGTACTTGGTTCCTGCAGTGGGTAAGTGGCATTTAAGAGGAGGGAGTCAACTACCAGATGAGAAAATTCCACTCTCAGCTGGAAATCAAAATCTTTTTGAGTCACAGAAACTCCCCTTTCTAAAAATTTAAGACAAGCAACACCAACAAAATTGCATCCCAAGAATCTATCTCAGGGAAGCCCTTAAGAAGCACAAAGGTAACTGATTCTACACTAGAATATGCTGCAATAGGTGAGCAGTCCCTTTCTTTCAGAGCTTTTGCACTCCACTGGCAGTGAAACACAAATCATCAGAATGTAAAACATAAATTTAACACAGATTTCCAGATGTTCAATGTTAACAGCTCCTCACCCGTGCTCTTGCTGTGAGTGCAAATAACCTCGAGACAGCTTCTGTACAGAGAGGGAATGAATGGGGCTGGAACAGAAAACCTGTGAGCCAACCTGACACACAGAGCCTGTGTCCAAAACACACCCAGGGGAACTGGGGCTTTCCAGCAAAGTCACTCCAAGCAGATTTGTCCAAAGCAGGCAGCAGGACAAGGGCTGCTCTGTAAGCTGCAACATGCCAGCACTCTGGTGGAAGAGGTTGCATATGCATTCCAAAATTTGCTGGCTTTAGTATTACATCTTTCATACAACGAGGAAGGGTTGCAATATTACAGGGTTTGCTCTAAAATTCTCACAATTTTATCATCTTTCCTGAAGACAAGTCAGCAGCCAGTACTACTACTGCTCCTACTAGACTATATACTAAAGTCAGGATTGAAACTACAACAGTATTCATAAGTTAAAAATATCAGTATCATCCAAAACTGCCCTGGGACAGCAAGCTTGGCCACAATCATCATCATCAGCCCTGGGACACCTGTAGAACTTCAGAAGTTCATGGTCAGCACTGGAGACTCTGAGCAGTGGCAGCAAATCTCAGCAGGTGAACAAGTTCTTGCTGCTTTAGGAAGGCCAATAAGCCACACTTGAGGGCATGAATTTAATGTGACTCTGCCATCACCAGCCCATTATGTGAGTGTGTGAACACTCCTCCATCTCCTTCTTCAGCCATCAGAACACCTCGATGGCCACAAGCACTAAGAACCCCCTCAGAAGTTGCTCCAGGCTCACACAGCCCAGTGAGTGGGCAACACCCCCGTGCCAGCACTGGGTGCTGCCCTGAGGACTGGGATGAGCTCTCCCAAGGGCATCCCTGGGCTCAGCAGTACAGTGGGGATTATTTTCTGGTGGTTTTACAGCACATTAAATGCTACTGTCCACTGCTGCAGTGTCCAACAGCTCTTCCAGGCCCCCACCTTCCCCACTTGCAACCAAACTGGAGTAACAGTGCAAAGCACTTCCTACAGCAGCAAAGCAAATTCTGTTTCTGTTCCAAAACCTGCCTGGTGCCTTCCTGCCTTCAGTTTTGTTTATTTTTTAAAGTTTAAGCTGGAAGAAAGCACTGCAGAGCTACCAGAAATAACTCAGTGAGAACATGAATAGCCACAAAGTGAATGATCCATTTGCTGCACTGCTGGTACTCCTCAGTCTGGGCTTTGCCATGCTAGGCTTAGCTTTAAGCAGCAGGTAAAGTTAAGCATCACAGGTTAAACCTCAGCTGCTTTTCCTGGTAGGATGGGAAGAAAATAATCTTGCTTCCTCCTACAAAACTGAAATGCCACATCCATATATTAAATATAGTTGTGTTAACTGTGGACAAAAGCTGGTTTGATAACTTCTGTATAGGAAAATGTTCATCCACTACATTTTTGAAGGAGGGAAAGAAAAAGGACGGGAGGAGTCTGACCCTGAGCAACATGGGAAGCACAGTGTGAAATGTTCCAAAGAAACTAGGCAATGCATGAATATATCCATATTAAAAAAAAAAGACACAATGATTTTGGGATCAGGCTGCACTCAGTAGTGGGAAACTCTTAACCAAACCAGTATTAACAGATACAGAAAAAGACATCTGGAACTAAAATGGCCCATTTGCCACCTCTCTCACTCATCAGGGTTCCATTTCTCCATGCAGTGATGAAATCTCTGCTTCCAGCAGCACCAGTTTGACAGAGCAGCTGTGGATAAACGTGGCAAGAGCTGCAGGGGAACAACTCTCAACCAGGCCTGCTCTTTCACACAGGCAGGACAGCCAGGTGCTGGCACACACAGCTCCAGTGCAGGACTGGGACTCTGCTCAAGCTCTGCTAAGAGCAGGCTAAAGAGAGGGTGGACTGACTAGCTAGAAGCAGAACACTTCCCATCTCTCCAGGCTATGGAAAGCAGTAAAAGCAGCAGGGAGGTCAGAGCTCATTTCCTCAATAAAAACACAGCTCTACCTCTTTCAGCTTACCCTGCAGTACATTAAAGCACACACTTCAAAGCCACAGGGCAGCAGCCTCCTTAACCATTATGCCTGGTGGGAAACAGCTCAGTTGGAAAAGTTTGGAGGAAGTTGGCAAAAGAGCAGCAGTTGATGCATTTACTGTCTCAGCACAGCCCACATGAACTGCTCAGTGCTCACTGCAAGGACACATCCTGGGCAGCAGCACACACCTGGAGGAGCACAGCCTGAGCAGCTGCAGGAACTGCAAGCTGCAGAACTCAAAATGCCACCAGGCAGTGGCAGCAATGCGCTCAAGTGACACTGAAGTCACAGGACAAAGAAACTGGGCTTATTTCCACCCATAATTAATTTTAACTTCACTGTTCCAGCACTCTTTAGATTAGATTCCTCCCCTTTATCTTTTCCTCTTTCCCCCCTTATTTTGTATCAGAATGGCTCTAGGACAAATTAACACAGTATTTGAAAACTGAGGGGGGGAAAAACATGGCAGAGTAGACTCAAATAAAGACCAATGTTAAATATTACTTAATGTTTTCTTTTATTTAAAAGATCATTCACAAAATACCATATCCATAAATTTATTTTGTTATGAAGCAGAATGTGCTAAGTGTTTGGAATTCTTTTTTTTTTTTCCTCTCTTTTTACATTTAAAAGTCAACTGTCTTGACTAGAAGTGAGTTTTTTATATGGGAATTTGTTCTTAAAAATCTTTTCCACATTGAAGATGTAAATAGATCAATTATTGGTTTGGAATACAACCACACAAATGCATGTCTGTCTTAAATTAAGTATTAGTGTTAGACAAATGGTTCTTATCTCAGAAGCAGATTAAGTGAAAGGCAGAAAGAAGGAAAGAGTAGTTCTGTAAATTGCTGGGACTCTGACTTACAATGGGAACCTTAGGGAAGAAATTCATCACTAGCAGTGGTGCTGGTAGTGGGGCAGCCGTGCTTCCAAGCTCCTCCTGAAAGTACTCTGGGGTGCTGGCTGGTTTGTCTGAAGGCTCTCAGCACTGGCAATATGGGCCCAAGCTTTTCCTATACACTGAACATGGCCAAACTTCAGTGTGGTAGAACCAAACAATGATTTCTCCTTTTGCTTCAGCCTCCCCTCCCTCCTCCCACACAACACTGACAAGAAACATTTCAAGTGAAGAGAGGTGTAGTAACAAGAGATGCTTTTTACCAAAACTTCTACATGAGAATCTATAGCAGAAAGGCTTCTAATCTGCCCATTTTCAAAGTATTCTGAAAGCTGAGGTCCTAAAACTGTACCCCACTGGGCAAAGAAATACAGGGGATAGTGACGATCAAATACTGCATGGCAAAGTATACACTCCTTCAACAAAAATTAAAAAGTCAATTTTATTTGTAGAAACTTCATTTAAAAATTTACCAAACATGTAAAACCCAAAAAAGTAAGCAGAAAGAGCCAGTGAGCAGTTGTGCTCAAACAGGCATGGCTTTGCAGCACTAACCTTGAGCTCAGAGATGTAGTAGCATCATACCATTTGGAAGTCAAGAGCCAGCAGGAAGAGGCTGCTGGCAGAGGCTTTATCCATACTGATTCCACCAGCTATTCACCAGGCTTGTCAGGCAAGGCATCCATTAAATTGATCCTTCCTGGCAACCCACGTGAAAGGGCAGCTGCCCCCTTTAGTTTAAGAGGCTCTGCTGTGAACAGTGACCATCACCAATTGTCATAAATGGTATTTTCACTACTTGGTTAGAACTGTAAATTTCTGTTCAACTCCTCTGGACTCTTCAGTTTTCCTCTTCAGAGCCACAGCAATACAGAACGAGACATGCAAGTCAGAAGAGGAACACTGAGGAAGTAAAAGGAAACAATACAGGGAAATAACTAAGTCTAACCTGTGCTTCTAAAGTAAAACAAACCCAGAAAGGAAGAAGTGAAGCAGCACCTTTGTCCAGAGACCTCCACACTCGTGGAAGCAGCCACACTGCCTTATCTACTGGCAACTGTGCTGCTTGGAAGGAAACAGAAGAGGGAAACTCAGCACAAAGCAGGCACTAGATACAGCAAAGCCAAGAACGTACTAAAAACCACTTGTTAACAGCTGACATGCATTCACAAGCTCTGTGTTTTCGGTTTCAAAGAGGACAAATACCAGATGGCAGGAATGGTAAACTGCAGGGTTGACATTCCAGCAGAGCTAGTCACTCTGTACTGTCTTGCTTTATCTCCCGCCTCCCCATTCCCTCTCAACCCCAAACTCAGTCGTGTTCTTTTACTACTTCCTCCCGGGGCTTGGCTCCTCCGAAGATGGCAGAGTTTGGATTGGCTACTTGATTGAGAGGAGTATCGACTGTTCGAGGTTTGAGCTGGAGTCGGGGCCGCTGCGCTCTTTCCTCTGAAAGGAAAAACATTCCACTTGTGAGAGCTGCCTGTCAAGGGCAGGAGCTTTCACCTGACAACCAAACCAGAGCCTCCTTTTTGGAGGAAGACCAGACCCCCCCAGAGCAGGAGTTTACCTTCTGTTGGCTCTCTGAAGTCCATGGAAGACCCACGAAGGGGAGGCCCATCTCTGAAGCGACCAGTGCCACCGCTCCCCATGGAGGCACCCGGTGGCCGCCGGTCTCCGGGGCGGGTTCCTCTACCCCGACCTCCCAAGAAGTCATCGTCTTTGAATCCTGAAGATGGGAGAAGTGAATTTAAAGAACATCTTTTGCAATGTTTTTCATCTAGACTTATCTGGATGACTGGAAAACCTTGCTAGGCACCGCTGTCAGTCCAAGGTGATGCACTGAGAGCTTTTGTCTGCAGACAGATTGTTTCACAGAGCTCCAGCACCTTCTGGAGGAGTTGTCTGGGTTCCATTTGAATCCAAGTACACTATGCCAAGTTCAGAAAGTGCTTTATCCACTCAGAGGCTTACTGGAGTGTTGGAGAGTGGGTGAAGTGAGTTTAAAATATGAACCTTGGCTGCAACTTCAGTTTGTTATCATTAGCAGACAACACTACAAGTGCTCAGAGTACTTCCACAGCCAGATGATTACACTGGCTACAGCCTTAGCATGAAACTGGTAGGAGCAGGGCAAATGGGAAAACAGCTGGGGAGTAGTGAAATGCACTTATAAAACAGAGTAAAACCCCAGGGCTGTTTAGCTGTACTATAAACTGACCAGGCAATTACTAAACTAATTACAGGGCTGGGAAAAAAAAACAAACAAATCAGACTTTAAACTGACTGCATTTCTTCAGTTTATGTATCACAAAAAAAAAAAGTAAATCAAGAACTATGTGTCAGTGACCAGAGTTCCAGTCTGTACCAGTGATGACCCTTGAGTATCTCTCCAAGCTCCCACTGCCTGCATTTCAGTGGGAGGGGGATACTTCAGGCTATCAGCATACAGAAAGGGAATACACTCAGATTTTCAGAAGCTGCCTGGAAGAGAAAGTTGTTTGGTTCCCATCTGAGATTTTCCCTTCCACTTCAGTATTTGGCAGAGCTGTCCCTTACTTACTTCAGTGCCAAACAAGCCACCTTTAAAGACTTGACCTGGAGCAGGGCTGTACAACCTGAGAAGAAAAACTTCTGTAGCAGCTAAGACTGAAATGCTAAACTTTTGGCACAGGAATCACTCAGCATTTAACAGGCTGAAATACATCCACATTTGGAGAAGCTGCCAAAGAAGGTACAAAACTGTGACACAGACACTTAGCTCCAAAGGCAGGTTAAGCACAGCACTGCAGCAAGCTCCTCTCTCCAGCACCATGCTCCAATCCATGCCGGGGGCAAGGGCACACTCTGCTTCTCCTACATCGCTCATTCCACTCACGCAGAGACCAGACATGGCAAAGTCGTGTTTGCCAACATCTCCCCATCAGAAAATGGACCAAACCCATGAGTTCAGAGGACAAAAGCAATTGTGTTAATGCCACCCTGCATTCTAATAGCTGGAACTGACTGGAAGTCAAGAGCAAACCCAGTGGCTCTGTCACTACCATCCACTCAGCAAGCTCAGACACTTGCTGCAGCTGCATTACCAAAGCAGGCCTAAACATTCAGGGACATTTTGCACTTACAAGTGCTTTCGAACACTAATCTGACTTTAGAGAAGCCAGTTACTTCAGGGACACACATATAATGACAGCACATCTCCCTGAGAAGATGAAAGCCTCTGCTCTGACAGAATATCAGCCTTCCTGCACGATCTGTCTGTTTCTGCTACTATTCAGAAATTTACTTAGTTGTGTGTTTGAGAAATGCTTAAAACAGTCACCCATAGGCTACATCTGGACAAAAATTCTGTCTGAATTTCTGGTTGTTTCATAGAATTTTCTATTGAGACACTTTCCTCTCAAGGCAATGGAAGATTCCCCATGAGGAATCCCACCACAGCTGCAGGATGTCCAAAGCTGACATATACAGCAGAGTCAATCAAACCAGTCATGGTGACAAATGAAAATGAGAACATTTCAGTGCCTTTTAGGCTTCCTATCTGTATAAGTGTTAATACTGATACCAGAATTGAAGTCATCTCTGGAATCCCATCCACCTCCTCTGGATTCTCTGGAACCTCCTCCCATTCCTAGGAAAAAAGCCACAATTGTGTTCAAGTCTGAAGCTGTGGGAAAGACTGAGCAAGGGAATACCAAACCAATGTTTCAGTCCTTCAATAGTCAAAGTTATGCTGCTGGAAAATCCTTTTCTTTTGGTACAACCAAGTTCCATTGCACAGGAACAAACAGTTTAAGTTAACGAAGAATAAATGGCCAGTAAAGTTTCTTCAATACACATTCAATGGAAACCTCTGGTGAATTGGGTTCAACCAACCTTCAACTACAGGCAAGAATGATTTTTACACTGGAACAAGAGACATACTCCAAAATAAGCACTTGTCTACATGTGCTTACTCACTTTTCACATCATCATAAAATAGTAGCAGATCAGACTGTTGGGCTTATGATTGTCCTCTGCAAGACACAAGAAGTTATTAGGGGTATTGGTCTCACTTCCTGGGTTAGGAGTAACAACACATCCAGCCTTTGGACACAAAGCACAGCTAAATTTCAGACACCTCGGGAGCGGCAGCAGCAGCTAGTTAGAAACACAGATATATATACATACAAAATTTCACCTTTCAATAAATCTTCATGTTCACTTGCATGCCTTGTCTTAGCATCAGTCAGCACCAGAAGCCATAACTACAACCATTATACTTAAGAAGCTACTTAGAAAAACGGGAGTCACCTCTGTCATCAGGCCCGCCGCCTTTTCTGAAGCCAAAGCCACCTTTGTCCTGTTTCCTGCCTTCTGCTATGTCCACTCGGAGTGATCGGTCACCCAAAAGCTGTTAAACCAAGGGGAGAAGCTGTTCAGGGTGTATCAAAAGGGCTGCCACAAGTTTGACACTTCTGATGCTTGTCTTTGATTTCACAAATTAATTGTAAGGGTACTTACTGCACCATCGTATGTAAGAGCCTCCTTGAGTGACTCCACCTCATCGAACTCTACGTAACAAAATCCTGTAAAAAACAAATCTCAAGTTAAAAGCACTTTAAAAGGCTTTTGTAAGAGGCTAATCTCCTGCATGCCTGCTGATAGCTTCCTTCTCTTTTAAACATGAGCTGTGATGTGCACCTGCAAGATGCACATGGCTCAGAAACCAATCATCATGAACAATGAACGTATTTACCTGCACCTGTTAATGATGGGGCAAATCCTGAAAGAGAAGTCTGGGCACTCTGTGAATGCCAAGAGCCTAATTCCCTTTTCCACAGAGTTCTCATTATAGATTAGATCTGATCTGTACCTTCAGATAGTTATTCAGATGAATATTGACACTTTGTTCCTACTGGTTTAAACAAGAAATTGAAATACTTATGTGGTCAGCAGCGTGATTCTGTGTCATCACATCATTTAGTGGATTTACTCCTTTTCAGAGGCCCTCTGTTATCCAAGGTAAGCTTCTTCTACCCCTTAAAGTAACTTACAAATATAGTCCATTTCCACCAGACAATTCCCATAGCAATTGAATTTCCATCCTCTAAGACAACTGCCTGAATGGGTTATCTACTTGCTTTTTTCTCCCTGTCTACTAAAAAAAGACAGAGCTGTAGCAATGGGAGTCTTCTAAAGCAAAGGAATTACTCAATACTTAAGGTCAAGGGGCTTAAGTGGGTCAGCTCTGGTAGAATTCATACCACATAAGGTTTGAGAAAGTTCTTGTATGTCAGGGGAAATATTGATGCCTCACTCAGGTTACTCTGTATCACAAAATGATGAAACAGTGACTCTCATTCAAATGATACATTTACATATTAGTGAATAAGAAAACCTGCCAAAGTCAACATAAAAGCAGAGGACAACTGTGCTGTAGACTGAAATTCCCTTTTAGACCGAATTTTTCATCTACCACCAGAGAACTCTGAAGGCTCACCTTTAAATTTGTCTGTTTCCTTGTCTCTGACTAGTCGCACGCTCCTTATGCTGAGATCCTTGAAAATGGCATCTATGTCTCCTTGGACAGTGTTGAAGGGCAGATTTCCCACATATGCTGTGAAAGGGGGCTCTGTTGGCAGCTCTTTATTTCTGCGGGAGCCAAGGCCACCACCACGAGACCTGTTGGAAAAATCACAGTGCCTGTGGAACTGCCTCCCAGCACAGCCACGGTGCGGCCCCCAGCTCTGCTCACGTGCTGTGCTCAGCTCCAAGTCCATTTTCCAGTTGGTTTTTCTATCCTTTTGCCTGTACCTGCCACCTGCACTGTTGGTCAGCTCCTTTCCAGTATTACCTGATGCAGTAATTCAGTGAGAAAGTGAATACATGACGAGGTGAACTCATTAATGAAGCGATGAATGAACTTCTCATTCTCAATTCATTAAGGAAAGCAACAGAAGGTTACCTCTAACGTCCCCTGCTCAAAAACATTACCTCTAAGAAAACTTATCTTAGAATAGATTTTAAGAATAATTTATGGCGATGAAGACTTGTATGGCACAGGTTTGCCAAGTGATCCAGAAATTAAGCTGGATCCAACGCTTTTAACTAAGCAGGATATTACCAACACCCACTCCACAATCATCCAAATTATCTCAGCAGCATTTAGCTTAAGAGAAACACCTTCCCCTAAGTCTGAAGCTGTGGCCATAATTGTTGGAGATCTGGACTGGAATGCTTTGAACTGAACACAAAATAAATTTGAACAAGGAGTTCTGAGGCAGAAAAAAAATCACGTGCTGTCTGGATGCTTACTTCTTCTTTTGTCTTATGACTTACAGAGGTAAACTGGGTGGTCTTTCCCTGTCTTGTCCCTCAGTACCAGTTGAACTCTTGGCACTGGGTGCTGAGGAACTAAACTGTACCAGCTAAATTCTTTACTGTACTAATGTAACACATCTGTGGGAACTTCCTGCAGAGCCTCATCTTCAAAGGCCAACTTGGAATTTCTGTATAGAGAGCAAGGTATGTACAGGGCAACCTGAGGTTAAATCTCCTAGACTTGTAGACTACAGGATGCCACTGGTTCCAACACCATTTGTCCCACATAAGCAATCTCTTTAGCTAAATATCCACTTACTACTCTGTCCATCTTCCCTTTATCACCTTCCTTCTGCTGGGCTTTGCTTGTGTGTTCCCTTTCCCTGAGGCTCCCCCTGCATTTAAAACCACGGTGGAACACAAGCTGTACCAAAGCAGGGTTTGCCAATGTGACATGGACCAATTCAATTGCTGCAGAGTCCTTCCTAAAATCCAGAAGGTCAAATAATGTTATAATTTCCTTTTATTCTGGCTGGTTGCATGCAGTCAAAAAATCCATTGGGCAAGCAAGGTACTTGATAGTATTTTTTTTTTTTCATTCCAGAATAAATATTTTACTACTAATTAATCAGATAAAGCATTAAGTTTGAATAAGATTCCTTAACTCTTCCTAGGTGAGCCTGTCATTTGTGCCTTATATAGCAGCTCCATGCACAAACCATTTGTCACCAACACTATCAACATGTTGCTAAATCAACTTGAATCACAATCTACATATCTTTAATTAGTGTCCACCCAGGTTTGCATTTTAGCATTTTTGACAATATTCCTCATCTGCCTTTGTCTCATTAACAAGTCAAAAACGTACTGAAAAACCAAAAGCTGTAATAGTTGTGAATTACTTTAGTCACAGGAGTTTTAAGGAGAAACACAAAAAAAGCTGAGTTGCTGTTCTAAATATTCCCATAATACATAGAATCAGTTTCATGCCTTTGTCCTTATTTATCACCTACAGCATTAGGAACAGCTCTCAACATACCATACATTTAACTTGCATCCCAAAAAGAAAATCTTAGTGTTTATGTCCTCCAGGAACATCAGAATTGAGTTTCAAAGGAGCATTCTCTCCTTGTACATATACTCAGGCCATTCCCTGAGCTGCCAGTCACCTCACAGGGAGCTGATTCACCTAAAAACCCACCCTGGAGCTGATCCTCAGCCAGACCAACAAGGTGATGGGGACAGCTGCAAAGAGCACTTTGCCAAGTTGGGAATGAGAAGAACAAGGGCTGGAACTACAGCTTCCATCAGCAACCTCCACTCAGCTCCATTTGAGCCACTTCTAAAACCACATTCTCAATCCCCAAAAGGATTTTCTGTGCTACAGACAATCCTCCTCCCTACCACCAGAACTTCATGGGCTGCATGTGTGGAAATCCATGCCCTATTGTGTAATCCAGACTGATTTTAAAGTCAAACAATTCAATATTCTTCTCCAATTTGATATTAAGGCTTTGGTTATCAAATATCTAACTATACCTTTGGTATTTTCATTTCCATTTGGCTTCCATTCCAGGAACAGGAACGGTCAATAACTAAGTTTCACAACAAGCTTCTTATGGAACTCAGGTACAGCAACACAAAAATAAACTGTTTCTGTACTTCCCTACAATTTTTTTCCAACACTGAAACAGTGAAATAAAAGGGCTGACTTCAGTATCAAACAATGAGACTGGTTGGTAGAAGATTTTCTTATTTGCAAGAAAGTAGGACAAAATTAAAAAAAAAATAATTGAAAACATATCTGAAGTAGGCAAACCAGAGTTCTGAATGAATATCTGCATTTCCCACTCTAAACTTTTGCTTGGACACAATTAGGTAATAATTATGTCATCTTACTGTGAGAATCTGAAAGACATTACTTGATTTCCTTCTCAGAAAACCAAAGCAGAAAGGTGAAGAGTAAAGCTTGCTTCTAGCAACATCCCCATAATTAAACTTTGGAGGGCTGAGTTAATGACTTTGGCCACATTGGGTACAAAACAACTAAACTCTCATTTTAAAGCTACTCTTCTGCAAAGTTTAGTTAGGTGTCCAGAAAAGATCTGCCAGAAGTTCAAAATGAAGGCTTTGAGTATTTGAGTTAAATTTCACTAGAGATCAAAGCTCAGGATTTACCTTTTGCACAGCACAGACACAACAGCTTACCTGGGTTCTGACATTAGAGCTTTTCTGGGGCAGCAGAAGGATTTTAGCAAGATGACACTGTCAACCCTCCCAGACCACAACACTAAATTCAAACTCAATTTATTCAAGCAACTCATGACACGTCTGGAGTAAGTATCAGATGTCTTCAGCAAAATGCTTACCCAAGCCTGAAAATTAGGAGGTATCTTTTCATGCCAGATGGGTAAGACATGGGATCCAAGCTGCCAGAAGCCCAAGGATTAACTCCCCATTTGCACTGAACTGTGCAGCACCTCAGCAGGTGAATGTTAACCTTTAGTAGGGTGCCCAGCACTTCAAGCCACACCTAAAAAAAACCAGCCTAGCAGTGAGTTAGGAGTGGTAAACACTCCCTCTCTTTCAACTCTGAGAAGTTCTATACACTTGCAGTTTCAACTAGGCCTCAGTATGGGTGACTACAGGTTTTTCTGTCAAATTTTGGGCTCCAAAAATACTTTCTGAAAAGCTTATAATAAGCCTTTGGTCATTTATGTCAGCATCACGTCCTTCACCAGGAATATATTGACTTCTGCATCCCCTGATATTCTGATTCAGCTTTTAGTCAGTGCATCACTAAACATCTCAGGTGTAGCAAAATCCCATCTCATCATAGGAGTCACCTCTTGATGCTCTTCCACCCTTGTTTTGATGATTGTGAGGAAGAGGCAGATAACTCACATATGTCAGAACTTGTTGGGCACTGATTTCCCATCTGTCACACTGAAATCCCCTACTCACTCTCTATGCACACCAAAGGTTATGCAAAATGCAATTTTCACAAGAACTGCTCCATCTCAGCTGAGTTTACACCATTCCTGCAGCCCCAGAGGGCCTAAAAATGAGCAGGAGCCACTTTAAGTTAACAGGGGATTCTTTAATCAGACCCTTCAAGAACAGGCATGTTCTCATTACACTTCATATATTACAGAACTTCATACAACATCCACAGAGACCTGTTAAACTGTGAATTAGCTATTAGTAACTTCATAATGATAACAATAAATCAGCTAGAAGTATGCACTGGTCTCTAATATCAGCAGTATCTGATGTTTAGAACTGCAGGTAAATGAGAGTAAATATATTTTCTGGTCTGTAAAGACATCTAATACTTTGCAGGATGCCCTTAGTTTACCAACTGAGGATCCACATCTTCCCTGACAGCAAATTAAAGCTCTCTTACAGGAATCAGAATATAAAATAACATTTTAATTGGCATTTTATCACTTCACAGGCCTAAATTGACTAGGATACACTGTGCAGCAATATCTGAGTTTATAATGGGTCAAGTACCACTTTAGGCTGATGGCAAGGTTATGTTTTCACAGAATTTAAAAAAATTAGCAGAAATGCAAGTGGCTACACCATCTGTTTGCTCTGGGACATCTCTGAATTAGGCACAGAGGGTATCAGAGCACGAAAAGGAGCTTGAAAAGCTTAAAGTGTCAGAGTACTTCCAAAGACAAGAAAAACTGCTGTCCTAAGTCCAGCAGCTCCTCCCTGCTACCTAAAGAGTCTGAAATGAAACCAAGTTACTCATCTAAGAGCAGAAAAGAGCAGGAACACTGTTGATCAGGAAATACACCTTGCAAGATTAGATTATATAGTAATACACTTGTGAAGATTTGCTCTCAAGGAAGTTTATTCCACAGATTTATGTCTACTGTTTTATTTCAGTACACACAAAAATTTGTAAACAGCACCAACCTCCAAAAAAAAAATCAATTGTTTGATTGCATCTTCCTGATTTAACACAAACTTCTGATTACTGGTTATTGTCTCTGTAGCTCCTCCCCTAAAAACACTCTTCAGCAAAGGGACAGACACAAGCCCGATTCCCGAGGATCAGGGATTTGCAGGCAGCGCCCGGAGCCCCGGATAACGCAGGACGGCGGCTCCCAGCGCTACTCGAGCGGAGACACCACAAAGCCCTCCCATTTCCTCCCGCCGCAGGCACCACAACGTTGCCCGCTCCCGGGGGCGTCTCGTCCCGCCGGCACAGCGGCCTCCGGGCCCGCTCCAGCCCTGCAGGGACGTTCCCTCCGCCCATCCCGGTCCGGCCCCGCACAAGCTCCTCGAGGCCTTCTTTGGCTCTGGCCCAGCACCTCCCTAAATCCCCCCTCCGCTCGCCTCCGGGACGGCGGGAACAGCGACACCCTCTTCCTGCCGCCCCTTCCCGGCGCTCCCGAGCCGCCCGGCCCCG
>WEIU01002544.1:392338-460820 GCA_013389925.1 Aegithalos caudatus | reverse complement strand
ACGGGCCGGGCCGTGGCTCTGGCGGCCGGGCCGCGCTCGGGGCAGCCCGGACACCGCCCAGCTCGGTCTCTCTTGCAGGACGATGAGCTCAAGTACACCCTGAAGCGGCTGGTGGAGGGACTGGGAGCCACCCGCGAGGCCGCCCGCCCTGGCTTCAGCTTGGCCTTGGCGCAGGTCAGTGTTCCCAGCGCGGATCAGAACCGTCGGCAGCCTCTGTCCGTGCCTGGGGTCTCTTGCTGTCTGTGCAAGGCTTGCCGCTCCTGTGTGCACATGAGAGAGAAGGCTCTCACAATAACTGTGGTGGTTTTAAATTGCACTGCTCTGCTTTAGAAACTCTTATAAAGTTACGAACTATAACCAGTGTCACAATCATACTACAGAATTCAGTCCTGCTTCAAGCACCGTCTTTAATTTACAAATTTTGACCAAGTTTTCTATTACTCTGCATTTAGTACTATTACTGCTTCCTGAAACTGTCTTGCTCTTGGTCTTGTTTGGTTGATGTGAGATATCTGAAAAGGTAACCCTTTAACATAAACACTTCAGTGTTGTTTTCCACCACAGTGTTTGAGTCTGTAACATAGCAAAGACTCCCAGCAATTGGTATCACCAGTGGTGTGGGACCTCATTTCACCTGAGAATTTGAGAAAGTAGAAGAGTCTGTGTGTTTCCTGCTTTGATCAGAGCCTTGCTCATGATGAAAAGTTTGATCACCCTCTGTTACAGGGTCAGGCAGTTCCAGCAAAATGTTCTCAATATTCTGTCATGTACAGGGAAAAACCCTAGAGTATCAGCAGGTATATTTGTGTTTGCATAAAATCCTAGAATGGTTTGGATTGGATGGGACCTTAAAAATTATCTTGTTCCACCCCCTGCCATGGGTAGGGATACCTTCCTCTATTGCAGGTTGCTCCAAGTCCCATCCAGCCTGGCCTTGAACATTTCCAGGGATGGGGCAGCCACAGCTGCTCTGGGCACACCCTGTGCCCTTCTGTCAATGTGAAGTCATTCCTCCTTGTCCTGGCTCTCTGGGACTCCAGAGCCTCTGCAGCTCTCTTGGAGCCTCTTTAGGCACTGGAAGAAACTCTGAGATCTCCCTGGAGCCTTCTCCAAGCTGCACAATTCCAGCTCTCCCAACCTACTTTCTGTTCTATACATCTTTACTGATCTGGTTGTCTTTATTCTGGCCTGATAAAGCAGCACATCTGCTGCTGTGCTGAACAACTGTCCAGCTCTATTTTAGCTTAACCCAATACAATGCCATGAAATGGAAGAACTCCAAACAGCTATTCTGTCTCTCTCCTCAGGTTTTGCAGGCTTTTGAGGAAATTCCACTGTGCAGCATTTTGGAACAGATAAAAGAAAAACACAATCTGGAAAAAGTGAAAAAAGTAAGTCAGCTCATGGCAACATTTGCCAATGAATTGTTCTCTATTCTTTGAAGTCTTGCTGTATAGTGTAATTTTGGGGTTCTTGTTAAAGCAAGTGACTATAATGAAATAACAAATATTTCTAAAAATTGGAAGTTGGTGACATTGTCATCTGGCCCTGTTTTGGGTGAGATTTCAGTGTGATGAAGAGGTACTCTAGGACAGTTCTTGAACATTGTGCAGGGGCTTGGTTTTCAGTTTATTCTCTTCCCATGGTGGAGTGTTCAAGGCTGGATCTTCCTGCCATCTTGCTCCTCTGATTATGTAGCTGCATGTGAAATCTAGTCTTTCAGGAAAGTAGATTTTTACTTTTTTTTTTTTTTTTTTCCCTTTCAGAAACTTGTGAGAAATGCTGCTTTTGGGAACTTTTTTGGAGTTATGGCTTTGTTCCAGTCTGGGCGCCTTGTGAAGGTAACACTGCTGTCAGTTCTGGCTCTGGGGCTTCTGATACGGAGAGAGGATTGACAGAAAGGCTGGGTCACTGGGTCATCAATGCAGTGGCACTTGGAGCATCAACTTCATTCCTGTTGCATCATCCATGGACTCTTTGTGCCTTGCCTGTTCCTGAGTAGAATGTAGGAACTGTGGCAAATAGTGCAGGAGGTTCCTACCTCTCCTGGAAGGAAGGGATCTGTTGTCGTATCCAGCTGGAAATCATGATTTTGGAAAAAGCTGAGCGGCCTATCAAGAAACAATTGCGTGTTTCTTATTACAAGCAGGCATAAACATTTAAAGAGTGGATTATTACCTGAGTCTGCAGCTTTGTTTCTGACATATGTCCTCTGCTTTTGGCCTGTCTTTCCTCTCTAGGACCGGAAAGCTCTGCTGGAGAGCATCCAGCTTCTCCAGCAGCTGACAAATCACCAGACACACCTCAGAGATCTCCCACGCAGAACTCTGATTGACATCACCTCTGAGGTACAGGCACAGCACGGGGGCTTGGCTGTGGGGTCAGCTTTTCCTTTGGTTTGTTCATAGCTGGAAGTTCCAGGGGGTGTGGAAGAGTGAGTGTAAACTGGGAGCTGCCCCTGTATTGCCTGTGGGCAGATGTTTGTATTCTGGGAAGGGTGATCTGGCTTAGCTTAGTTTGACTTCATCATGGACAATCCCAGTCTGTTGTTTCCTATTTCACTTGCTTAGACCATCTGCTCTTTTGAACAGATGTGTGCTGAAAACTCTGAACAGCAAACCACCTTTTTTTATACACCAAGCCTGGGCCCAAGGTTGAATTTTGGGCTGTTGGAAATGAAATGATGTAGGGACAAGGAGTAAATAGCTCTGAGTATGTAGTAAAAAAAAGAGTTTCTTCCCTTTTTTAAAGTAGCTATTATTTGTAGACATGAAGACTTGCAGTGTTAAATAAAAATAGAGAGTTTCCTTGTCCCTGGGTTGCCTGGCTGCACAGGCAGAGCAGTCAAACAGCAAGAGAGCCACTGCATCTGGAGTCAGTTGAGCAGAATTGCTGTCTCGTGACAGCATCCTGTCCTACTCCCTGTGGCTGAGCACCTGGGACTGTCTGGCAGTCATGGGCACATCCATTATTTATTTTTCGTTGTGTCACTATAAAGACTATTTCTAGAGTTTCCAGAACACTGCAGGCTTTTAGTAAAATGTCCTCCAATGCAGATACTTCAAGGTACTTACTTCAGTGCAAGTTAGTAAGATGCCCTCAGATATTTCTCATAGGCTCTCACTCTCGTTCCTGTCTAGGTACCTGAAACTGTGTTTGAGGAGGTCCTGTTTGACATCTTGCAAGGTGACCTCTCTTCAGCCTTCACATCTCCAGAGAACCTGCACCTTCTGCTTGTGGGAATGCAGAAATTCCCTGGTGTTCTGAAACCTAAAAAGCTGAAGAAGCTGTTTGGCTCACCTACTGTTGTAAATAAGGAAAATATTTCCAGGTAAGTTCTTAACTAAGGAGGTTTAAATGAACATTATTTTCCTCTTGGTTAGCAGTGAGAGAAGTGTGGCTGTGATTCTCATTCCTGCTTGTATTTGCCACTGCAGGTGCTGCTAAGGGTTAGGTGTTAATTATTATGCAGGTTCCCAAGTTACAGTTGTGTCATTTCTCTCAGGAGGCACAGCCTGCAGGTCTCAGGAAATGTTCTCTGTCTTTCAGCAGGATGAATTTGTCCTTCAGCAATTCCCTTTCAGGTCACATCTCTCACATTATATTATTTCTTCTTTTAGACTTGTAGAGCTTCTGAAAAGTGCTGCCAAATCTGAGAAGGAAGACAAGAAATTACCCAGTGTAGTGTTTGATTTGCTTCAAGTTGCACTGAAGGAAGGTGCCTTTGAACTGTTCTGGAATGAAGTTGTGGAGAACGNCTTTTTTTTTTTTTTTTTTCCCTTTCAGAAACTTGTGAGAAATGCTGCTTTTGGGAACTTTTTTGGAGTTATGGCTTTGTTCCAGTCTGGGCGCCTTGTGAAGGTAACACTGCTGTCAGTTCTGGCTCTGGGGCTTCTGATATGGAGAGAGGATTGACAGAAAGGCTGGGTCACTGGGTCATCAATGCAGTGGCACTTGGAGCATCAACTTCATTCCTGTTGCATCATCCATGGACTCTTTGTGCCTTGCCTGTTCCTGAGTAGAATGTAGGAACTGTGGCAAATAGTGCAGGAGGTTCCTACCTCTCCTGGAAGGAAGGGATCTGTTGTCGTATCCAGCTGGAAATCATGATTTTGGAAAAAGCTGAGCGGCCTATCAAGAAACAATTGCGTGTTTCTTATTACAAGCAGGCATAAACATTTAAAGAGTGGATTATTACCTGAGTCTGCAGCTTTGTTTCTGACATATGTCCTCTGCTTTTGGCCTGTCTTTCCTCTCTAGGACCGGAAAGCTCTGCTGGAGAGCATCCAGCTTCTCCAGCAGCTGACAAATCACCAGACACACCTCAGAGATCTCCCACGCAGAACTCTGATTGACATCACCTCTGAGGTACAGGCACAGCACGGGGGCTTGGCTGTGGGGTCAGCTTTTCCTTTGGTTTGTTCATAGCTGGAAGTTCCAGGGGGTGTGGAAGAGTGAGTGTAAACTGGGAGCTGCCCCTGTATTGCCTGTGGGCAGATGTTTGTATTCTGGGAAGGGTGATCTGGCTTAGCTTAGTTTGACTTCATCATGGACAATCCCAGTCTGTTGTTTCCTATTTCACTTGCTTAGACCATCTGCTCTTTTGAACAGATGTGTGCTGAAAACTCTGAACAGCAAACCACCTTTTTTTATACACCAAGCCTGGGCCCAAGGTTGAATTTTGGGCTGTTGGAAATGAAATGATGTAGGGACAAGGAGTAAATAGCTCTGAGTATGTAGTAAAAAAAAGAGTTTCTTCCCTTTTTTAAAGTAGCTATTATTTGTAGACATGAAGACTTGCAGTGTTAAATAAAAATAGAGAGTTTCCTTGTCCCTGGGTTGCCTGGCTGCACAGGCAGAGCAGTCAAACAGCAAGAGAGCCACTGCATCTGGAGTCAGTTGAGCAGAATTGCTGTCTCGTGACAGCATCCTGTCCTACTCCCTGTGGCTGAGCACCTGGGACTGTCTGGCAGTCATGGGCACATCCATTATTTATTTTTCGTTGTGTCGTTATAAAGACTATTTCTAGAGTTTCCAGAACACTGCAGGCTTTTAGTAAAATGTCCTCCAATGCAGATACTTCAAGGTACTTACTTCAGTGCAAGTTAGTAAGATGCCCTCAGATATTTCTCATAGGCTCTCACTCTCGTTCCTGTCTAGGTACCTGAAACTGTGTTTGAGGAGGTCCTGTTTGACATCTTGCAAGGTGACCTCTCTTCAGCCTTCACATCTCCAGAGAACCTGCACCTTCTGCTTGTGGGAATGCAGAAATTCCCTGGTGTTCTGAAACCTAAAAAGCTGAAGAAGCTGTTTGGCTCACCTACTGTTGTAAATAAGGAAAATATTTCCAGGTAAGTTCTTAACTAAGGAGGTTTAAATGAACATTATTTTCCTCTTGGTTAGCAGTGAGAGAAGTGTGGCTGTGATTCTCATTCCTGCTTGTATTTGCCACTGCAGGTGCTGCTAAGGGTTAGGTGTTAATTATTATGCAGGTTCCCAAGTTACAGTTGTGTCATTTCTCTCAGGAGGCACAGCCTGCAGGTCTCAGGAAATGTTCTCTGTCTTTCAGCAGGATGAATTTGTCCTTCAGCAATTCCCTTTCAGGTCACATCTCTCACATTATATTATTTCTTCTTTTAGACTTGTAGAGCTTCTGAAAAGTGCTGCCAAATCTGAGAAGGAAGACAAGAAATTACCCAGTGTAGTGTTTGATTTGCTTCAAGTTGCACTGAAGGAAGGTGCCTTTGAACTGTTCTGGAATGAAGTTGTGGAGAACGGGCTATTGAAGGAGAAATCAGGACCTAAGAGGTTTGTTTTAAAATACACTGTTGACCCAGAAGTTTTGAATTCCATATCCCTGCATGCTCCTGGGCCCTTCCTCAGCACTTCTCCGTGTCTCCTCCCTGTGTGTGGGTTCTCTGCAGTGCTGTAGCCTGAGGGGATGTTCTTTGTTCCCACAGTTACATGTGCTACCGATTGCTGGGCAGTGCTCTCCCCTTGCTGTCCCTGGAGCAGCTGCAGATGGTTCTCAAAGGGAAGGTGATGCTGCACTATGGAGAACACGTAGCAACTCAGGTAGGTCTTTGAACAGGCTAAGGGCCGTGTCTTGAGCACAAATCCTCTCTGCCCCACTCCTAGTTTTAAATCATCTTGTATCAAAAAAAGTTAATGTAATTTTAGACCTTGAACTCTTACTAAAAGCAAGGTTATTGTATGACCACTGGTTGCAGTGGACTGAGTGTAGCCTGTGTTTGATTGTCATTGCCTATTTTAAGGGTATGGAAACTGTTCAGCACTGCCCCACCTGCTTTCATTGCTGCTGCCAGGAGAGCTCTAATGATGAGGGAAGCAGAGGAAGGGCAGCCCTCAGCAAATTGACAGTGTCATGTGTTGTCCTTTTGCTTTTGTGTGTCCAGAAGCTCCTTTTTGTTTATCATTGTGCTGGGTGTCACATCAACATTGGAAGGCAAAGACAAAAAGGGACAACTCGTGCTTTTGTTTGTTACTGCTTGTTTCAATGAGCACATCTGAGGTTTAAGCACAAAATTTATTTGGAATTGGATTTTGGAGCTCCTCTTCCTCTTTCCCTGCTGGAAAGCCAGCAAACAACATACAGTAAACAGAGGAAAAGTAAAAGGGGAATACTGTTAAAAATTGCTTTTAGCTTGGCTTTTTGTGGTAGCACAATCCCAGACCTCTTCACGTGTGCCCAGAAATAGTTGTTGTCTCTTGGGAGAGATAGGTCTGTGTGATCTTTTTGTCCTGTTATCAGGGCAGCTATAGGTGTGTGGGTTTGCTCTGCAAATACTGGTGCATATGCAATACTCTGCATACCATGGTGCCTCCCTAAATGGACCAACTTTCTCCAGGATTTATCCTCTGGCTTAGTAGTTTTCCTATTTATTACTTTTTGTGCTTGTTGCACAGTAAATTAGGCTGTATTCTTCCATGTGCATCAAGTTTGGCTTTTTTTTTTTTTAATTTTATTTATTTGGTTCCTGTCTGGAATGTACAAATCCCCTGAAGGCTATGAAACTAAATGGAAGAAGCTCCTAATATTGATGATGAGAGAGTAGAAAAGATCTTAGTTTGAATTTGATTCTCCTTTCGGGGTTTGTATTGCTTTGTTTCTTGACATAGGTTGTTTGTTTTGAGAAGTAAATTCTGTTACCTTATACTTCCTTATGGAATTCTGGTGATTGTTGGAGATGCAACTAGACAAAGCTGGAGTCTGATATTTACTGGCAGTTACCCTCCTGATTCTACTTTTTTATCAACAAGGGAGCAAATAAACCTGATTTGCTTTTCTTGAGAGGTGACTGATGAACCCCTGTTGTGATCTATTAGCCTGTTTACAGTGTCTTTCTTGCAGTTTTTCTCCCACTTTTCATATTGATGCACAAGTATTGAGTTCTCCAACAAAGCCTTAGGACAGATATTCAGGCACATGACTTTAATTTACTTACTGCAGCCAAATTCTTTCCTGTGATTTACCCTGCAAGTGTTCAAGGCCAGGTTGGACAGGGCTTGGAGCAATCTGATGTAGTGGAAGTTGTCCCTTCAGGCCCGTGGCAGGGGGTTGGGAATGAGCTGAGCTTTGAGGTCCCTTCCAACCTAAGCCATTCTGAGATTCCATGATTTGTATTTTCAGATCCATTCAGACTGAGTGTGAAGTCCCTGACCTGCTTCTTTGACTGTGTTTTTCAGGTTCCACAGGGATTTAAGTTTGCTGCAGAAATGGAGGGATATATGGATACATTCCTGAGTGGCTGCGATGACCCGGAAAGGCAGCTGGCTGTGATGATGGGCTTCTCTACCCTCACCAATCAAGGGAAGCCAGTGTTGTTGAGTGCTTCCAGGGTAGTCAGACACCTGCAGGCAGTGGCCTTGCAAAAATACATCTGCTGGCTCAAAGACATGTTCCTCAGGCCAGACTTGGGCTGTTGTTTAGACTTCTCAAGTAACCGGCAGAAACAGAACCGGGAAAACGCAGACACGTGAGTACACTGCACCTTCCTCTCAATGTTTGCTGGTTCCCTTGCCATGAGCTGACAAGTGTTTATTTCCTCTGTCTCAGAAAGTTTAGCCCCAGCATCTGACTCTTTTGCTGGGATAAAATTCAGTTCTGCAAATTCTGTGGTCATATTGAGAACCATCCAGAGCCCAAAGCAGAGTGGATCACCAAAAGAACCTTTTCTCTTCTTTTTCTATCCCTGACAATTACTTTGGAGAATATATCCAGTAGTTTTCTCTTTTACTACAGCCTCTCAGGTTTTTGTAGGAATTGTGCCTCTCTTTTATCTGTGTATAAGACGTACTGACATTCAGGGCAAGTTATGTGTTACCTGGCAGCTATGAACCTCACTTGACTGACTGCTGCAATTCTTAAAGTGCTTTTTGCTCATCTGCAGACTCTCTGTGGGGAAATTGATTGTCTTTTGCATAGTAAAAAGCAAACCTGAGAAGATTATATCTCTTATTTTGTACCTGTTGCTTTGTCACTACATAACTTTGCCAATTTTGGTGTTTAAAACCTCTAAATATCTGCGAGTCACTTGATGCAGTGGATTGTGCAGTGTGCATTTATGTTGGGCTAGTGTTCAAACTGCTGACTGTGCCCACCTTCTTCTTCAAAGAGCACAGCAGAAGACTGCTCGACTGAGAAAGTGGATCATGCACCGACTGGTTAACATCACTGAAAGTGCAACAAGAAAGGAAGAGAGCCTTGTGATGGACATTGCCAGGTGAGACTGATGTAAAGACACACGTGCTTGGGATAAATCTGTGTAGATCAACAGCAGTGTTCCAGATAAGCTGTCCCCATGACACTACGAAAATCCAGTAGTGGAAATGCTCAGTAATAAATCATTTAGGAGATGAGGTTTTGTTTTCAAAATACCTTCTGCATAATTGGACTGACCTGTGTCATAAGTAGTTGGCACTTAAAATCACATTAGTCCCATTTCTTTTCGATACATTTTCCATTCCTGTTTGCCTAAACTGCTCGAAGATATTATTTTTAACATCAAGTCTTAATAAATATTTATCTGTCAAAGTGTCTTGGAGAGTATGATGGTTTTAGTATTGTACTTGTGGCCTTATGTGTTGGTGCTTCACTTTTGTGAAGTCATGAGCATCTTTTCTTTACCCTGTGTATCTTGAGAAAACAGTCTCATTGTAAATAGTGGTTTTTGTCAGTGCTTGGACTTCCTTAAACATGGAGCTGTTTTGTTTGCATGCATGGGCTGATTTTACTTTGCTGTGACCAATCTGGGTTTTCATTTTGTCCCCATTTCTGTCTGTTCTAGGTTTTGCTTTTTCCATGCTTTCTTTTTTGCTAAGAAGAAGAATTCCCAGATAGCTGAGGCTAGTGTCCTTCCATCAGAGCCCTTAAATGAACGGGATCATATGGAGATAGAAAACTACTTCTTTGGGTAAGGATTTGATTGCATGCTTTAAGCTTGGAAATTTCTCTTTTTTTTTTTTTTTTCCTGAGGATAAGATCAGCTTGTGAATGGTGGGACAAGAAGTTTGGAATGGTAGGCTGCTATTGGAGCATTTCTGACTCCAGCACCAGGAAATGGATTTTTTTAAGGAGATGGATTTTTCAAAGAACCATTTTTTGTCCATGGCAAATCTGATGAGTCCATGTGAGATGATATGGCAGGTGTGGAGTTGAGCTCATACTGCTTTTTCCCATAACATTTCCATTGCCTCTGCTGCAAGCTGGAAGGGGAAGGAGCCAAGAAGGAGGTGCTGGTGGCTGTTGGTTTTCTGTCCACTCTGTTTGAGAGGTGCTGGCAACTCCACAGCCCTCCCTGTACTAAGGAAGGTAGAGTTGGTAATAAATGGTTTTAGATGATTGCCAAACCTCAGTAAAAGGAAAGCAGAGGACATGGTGGGACACAGAGTGAGAAACAACTGAGTAGTGTCCTTGAGAGCATCAGATGGCTTGGGGCCACCAAGATGATGAGCTCTACACTGCTGTCTTGGCTGCATGTGTGGGTTGAAAGTTGGGCACTGTCAGTCTGGGCTGCAGAGAGAGACCAGAGCTCTGGGATGAGAGTGCTTTGCTGGTGGGTAATATTTTGGGAAGTGGGAGCTGGCCATTTGATTCCTCTGACAGTGACATGGTGGCTGTGTTTCTTTGCAGGTTACTTCAGACATTAAACACCCTGCCTGTTCTGGGGGACACAGCAGAGGCTGCAGCCTTGAGAGAGAAGCACATCCATGGTGTGACTGCAGATGGGAAGCTGTGGATCTTTCTCCTCGTTGAGTATGCCAACAAGCTGCTCTCCAGTGAACATGTCAAAGCTGTGAAACCTTTTACCAAGGAGCAGAGGGATATCTGGGAGAGGTGAGATGCTTGGGAAGCTGGGTGCTGGGTTGGTGAAGTGAGAAATGTGGGAAAGCCCTGGTTTTGGTTTCTCTCTAGGACAGTAAAAGTGATGTTGTATTCTCTTTGCCTCCTGCTGTTCTGGTTGCTGTAGCACAGCCATTTCACAGGCAGTGGCAGTTCTTTTTCTTCCCTTTGAGTATCCTGCACCCATTGCTGGATTTCAGAGTCTTCCTGTTTCTTTTCACCCCATTCCTTTCTTCCTCTCCTTTCTATGTGTTAACTATTTGATAGCCATGTCCTTTTCTATTTTTGCTCGTAGTCCTTCTCCCAAACATGATTGTAACAATCATCTTTTCTCTTAATAATGCCTTACAAACTTCTAAATGACTCTTTTCTGAGTTTGGTTCCCCATAAAGGTCTAGCCTGGGCTGTGGTATTAGGGTTGTAGTCTGTGCACAAGTGCAGTTTTTTTATAACCCACATTCAGTGAGATACTATTATTGGGTTAAGACTGTGTACTAAAAGAGTATACAATGCCAGTAAATGAAATGTTAGGTATGCACAACTGTGCTGTTATTTTGGTCACATTTTTAGTCTGGTCATACAGGATGATTTGCTGTTGTAATTGTGAAAAACTCAGGGAGGTTTCTTTCTTCAGAACACTTCAGTCTGTGAAGAATCTGCAGAAGAAGGAAAACAAATCAGACAGTGCTAAAGTTGGTGCTTTCCAACAACTTCTGCTTTCAATGGCCATTCATCTTTTCAAGGTAAGATCTCTGATGAATTATGTCTGTAGTATAAAATAGCCTGATAGCTGGGCTTTCTGAACACCAAGATGGGGAGTCTCTGTGTTCAGAGACCCAGCCTTTCAGAACCTCTGGCTTCTGAAACTGGGCAGCTGATAAACTGTGATTCTTACACTACCTGTTAGATGTGTAGTGGGCAAAGCTTGGCCTGAGCATTTGTTCTGCCCTTGATTTTCTGCTGACTGGAGCAATTTTTTAACTTAATTTCATGGGTTTTTCTCTGCAAGAGAGTTGCTCTAGCTGATTGTAACATTTGTACCTGTTTATAGTGGTCCTTAGATTCAGAGCATATTCCTTGTGTTGCTGGTAGTGGGGAGTTCTGAGCCTGTTCACTGTCTGCTTGTGATCAAACAGAATCAGTCTGAAACAGTGGATGTTCTGAGTGACCTTCTGAACTGCACAGAGAGGGCCTTCAGCAAAGAAGCCAAGAAGAAGAAGAAGACTGGTGAGTCCTTCCTACAGAAAGGAAGGGAGTGGGATTGTTAGTGGTCTGTCAAAGACAGGAGATGGCAGTTCTGCATCAGTGGAGCACTCTGCACTGATTCTGGTTTGGTGCAGTTACCTCCAGGAGAATCCCTTTTTTAATTCTCTTTCCATGCTGTTCTAAGTGTCTGCTCCAGCTCTCAGCACTGTCAGTGGGTTGTGTTCCCATGTGCCTCAGAAAGGAGAGCTGAGCTCCATAGCTGCCCTTGTTTGGGTGAGCACTCAAGGGAATTCAATCTCCTTGGGTCATTGTTCTGTGTGGGCCATGGCTGGGGGTGAGCTGGTGCTGTCTGCCTGCAAAGCTGTGGGCTCAAACACCCAGCAGGAATGAAACATGTTTTCTTTTTGCTTGAGTTCTGAGCAAGCTGAATGTGTCCTCTGTGTGTACACAGCATGTTTGGAGATGGAGGCTGGTCCTTCTTTAGGGCCTGTGGACCCTCTAGGCTGGGACTAAACCAGAAGAAAACTTGGTTTGATTTTTTGATTTCCTCTCCAGGTGTGGTCTTGTTCTCCTGAAATCTGTGTAAATCAGTTTGAGGGCACTGTGAAAATAAGAGCTGTAATTCTTTGGTGGTTTGATTGGTTGTAGAGCAAGATTCCCAAACTTTTGGACTAAAGGACAAATTTCAAATGCCATCACTTTTCATGGGCTGCTGTGACTTCTGATTTCACTGGGAACACTATAAAATGTATATACTATAAAACACTATGCATGTACTTTTGCTGACCAGCTGCTAATTGCTTTAATGTGGCAAAGTAGGTGTCACACGACTTTCAGAACTAAGTAATAATTTTATAAATCATTATTAACCTAATGTAATGATTTAATAAATAGTAGAGTTTGTTACTTGGGTAAGCCTTTGCAGTGGTCAAAAGACCATTTCAAGCATGTTTCCCTCATGATTTCTCCCTCCCAGCCTTCTGGTCTATATTGCTGAGTGGGTACTTTTAAAAGTCAGCTAGAAGAACAATTTTATTTTTTATTCCTTGGTGATTTTTTCTGTAGTTTCTTACTGATAACCAATGTCTCTTCCTGTCATTGTTTGTTCCTGTGCAGACAGCTCAGAGCCAGGATGGGTTGAGGTGATGGTGGAAATCCTTCTCTCCCTCCTTGCCCAGCCCAGCCTCCTCTTACGCCGGATTTCCAAGAGTGTGTTTGTATGGATATGTCCTAACCTGACCAAGAGGGGCTTGCAGCTGATCCTGGATGTAAGTGAGGCACTAGTGGGACCTTGTACTGCTTGACTGTTTTGTCCCTAACAGATGTATGTACAAGCATGTCTCAATTTGGGGTTTAATTTAAAGTCTACTTGATTTAGGAAATGTCAGATGGTGTGTGCTACTGAATTTGAACTGTAGTTTAGAGAGAGTTGGGGCTTTTTTTTTGTTTGCTTTTTGTGGGGAAGAAGTTTGGTTTTATTTTACAGGAGCCTGAGATCTGCTAACTTTAAGCTGTATTATTTGGCAGTTTTAGACTGAAGAAATTCCTGGGTCAGTTTATATAACTGGTAGATTTTATATATGAGTATAAATGGTAACATTTTTTTTCTAGAAAGGTGCTTTTTTCATAGAGCTGCTAAAAATAAGTGACACTAAAAATCTGAAATGGTCATACCACTTCACTTAAGAAGGGTGATGCCTACTGAGAAAGTATGTGAATTGCAAAGATGGGCTGTGAGATGAGCCTAATACTTCATTTATAACAACCCAAGATGTGTGATGCCACCAGCCTCTTCAGTTTTCTCCACGTTTCTTGTTACTTACAGAAAGAACTTAGCATGTTAATAAGCAGAAGGTTAATGCCCTTGCTTAAAATTCTGTTATTCTGCTGGTTTACTGTGCTGAAATTTCTGTTGTGCACAAGAAATGCTTAAAAACAAAACACTGAAAAAGCACAAGTCCCTTTGTTTTTGTAGGTTTTTGACCCTAACCAAGAGCAAAATGAAGAAAGTGCAGTTGTTGTGATGGAAGAATCGAAGAAAAAGACCAAATCTGCACAGGACACGGTAATTGTGCCATTGCCAGTGACAAACACTCTTCATATCCTCAGTGTTTAATGTTTCCCCTGAACTGTGTTAGTAGATTAGCATCCTTTCCCTGCTTGAGGAAAATGGCTGTCACTCTGTTAAGATTTATTTTGAAGGTTCAACACACAAGTGGCTTGTTGGAAGTGCATGCTTGAGTCTCTTGGCCTGCTCTTGTAGGTGTGGCTGCTTGAATAGATGCTCTTCTGAGAAGAAAGAGCTGCATCCTGAAATGAGCACAGGCCTCTCCTTTTTTCACCCACAGACAGTGCACAGCCAGCTGGATTCCAGATCTCACGTTTTTAAGGACTGTAGAGATTCAAGTCATGGAGCACTACAGGCAGAGAGGAGGGTCACATGGGAGCTGTTCCTTGGAAGCTTCTCTTTTGATACTTATTTAATATGACAGAGAAGTCTGTATTATATTCCACTTTTAGCTCTTGTGGAGACCTGGCCCCACATTATCTGAGGTGTCTGTACTTGGATCTGAGGGCTAGAAGAAAGGCAGTAGGGGAGGGCAGGGTTGAGGTTTTCTTTCTGAACAGTGACACGTCTGAGAATTGAGTTGGGCTTGTGTGGTGGACTCAGGAGATGAACTTTCCTTCCTTAGGATGAAGAAGGAAGCGAGGACTCCTCAGATGAAGACAACACTGACAGTGGAGATGAGGAGAATGAAGAAGTTGATGAAAATTTTCGCAGTCAGCTGATGAAAGTTCTCCAAGCAGGGAATTCTTTGGTATGTTTTCACTGCCTACCTTGATACAGACACCAGGAGGTTGGGATGGTGAGAGATGATCTAGTGACCCTCATCCTGCCTGAACTCATGCAATCTCAGCCCTTGCAGCCATCTTTGTATGGCACTTGAAACAACTCAGGGTCTTAGGTGAGCTGTGGGACTAAGTCACTTGTCCTTGTATTTATTGCTCATATGTCTTGAGCACTTTAGCTTGTTCAGTCTAGCCTGACACAGCTTGTGCTCCAGCCTGTAATAAATGAGATTGGTGAGCTAAAGCACTGAGATACTGTTACATATGCTGGCTGGCCTGTAAGGAGGAGTGTTCCCTGAAGGCCACTCTGGAGACTTAAACCATAGCATTGATAGGGTTTGGTTTAATAATTCCAGTAAAGGTTGGCAGACATAGAAACTTATGAACCTCTTTAGTGAAGGAGGAACAGCACAGAGGGAGTCAGGTCAAAATCTCAGCCTCTTTCCTCTCCTGATCCTCTCTAAATATTAGTGCTGTGCAGCCAGATTACCTGATGGGAAATATAAGTGAGATTTCTCATGGGTCTGAGCATCTGTGTTCCCTCCCTTCAGTTTTATTCTGGGTTAGGTACATCCCTGCTTGAGTCTGGTCTTGGCTCTGGCTCCCTCCCCACTGTCTTTATGAAGTATATGAGTTGATGTCTTGGGTTTTCTCTTCTAAAAACAAAAGGAAGGAGATAAGAGTGATGAAGAGCTGGATGATGAGGCTATGATGGCTCTCGACAAGAACATCTCAGCCCTTTTTGCTGAGCAGCAGAAACGGATCCAGGCAAAGAAAGATGAGAAAGACAGAATGCGGAAAGAGAAGATCCTACGGAGGGATTTCAAGGCTAAGGTGGGAGACAAATGTTTGGTGTGAAGACCTCTGGCTTAGTAGCATGTTATGCTACAAGCCTATGCATGCCATGAACTAAGAAACACTAAACAGCTTGGACATTCACGTATGTGATGAGCTCCTGGGAGCTGGGAGTGGATTGTTCTGGCTTTGTACAGCACCTGGCACAGCACTGTTGGGGTCAGTGATTGGGGCTTCACAGGCCTGTTTGAAAATCAGGATTGTGCTGTCAAAAAGTGCACTGTGGTTTTCATTTGCTGATCTGAAATGCTTAAATTGATGAGATCCTTTCCTGCAGCTACCCAAAGATGTCTGTCAGGTTATTTTTAACTGGACAAGCTTGGTCTTCCTTAATGAGATGTGCATAAAATGCCTCAGGTCATTTGACAACATCAGCTTTTTTTGGCTTGGTTATGCTGGTAAAATGGGAAGGGTTTTGATAAACCTGTGGTTGGTTGTGGGTGTAATGCTGAGTTCAGGCCGCCTGGCGTCAGCAGGGACCTTCTGGGACATTCCAGCACCCAGGGACAGCTCCAGCCACTCCCAGACAGAAATGGGAGTCAGGAGTCAGGTTAGCCAAGGCTGAGTAGTGATGTGAGCCAGTGGCTGTGCTGCATTTCCCTTCTGATGCTGTTCTATAAAAGCTGATTTGATGCTAATGCACTGTCTGAAATTGAAGGGGGCATGCAGGGGTGAGAGCTGTCAGTCAGTGGTGCTAACAGGGACCTGTGCCAGCTTAGACTGACTGCAGCTCTGGCCAGGTGACACTGATTCTTGGAACTGTTCTTTCTGAACAGTGTCACTGCACAAAATAGAGTTGGACCAACAGACAACTCTTAATCTTCAGTTTCACATTTTAATTTTCAGTTTCCCATGGCCTCACTGCAGAAGTGATAGCAGAATGTGTATAGATCTCAGCTGTAAATAATTTTCTTCAGCCCCCTCCAGCTGCTCCAGAGCCTAGTGGTAGGTGCTCTGGATAAATCCATCTTGTTTCCCTGTCTGCTGTACTCCTCACATCAATAACTGTGTTTGCAGGTGTTGGATCTGATTGATGTATTCCTGGTTAAGCAAGCAGAGAACCCCTTGGTGTTT
Source organism: Aegithalos caudatus (assembly GCA_013389925.1). Classification (NCBI taxonomy): domain Eukaryota; kingdom Metazoa; phylum Chordata; class Aves; order Passeriformes; family Aegithalidae; genus Aegithalos; species Aegithalos caudatus. The sequence continues at coordinate 444,472 of WEIU01002544.1, read as the reverse complement.
GATATCATTGAGCCCCTGCTTCAATTGATTGAACAGTGCATGAGCTCAGACTCTGACAAGCAGGAGCTTGACTTCCTCCAGAAAACAGCCAATATCTTCAAGTAAGTGTCCTAAGACCTCCAGATAATAGACAATGGCTTTTGATAAACAGCTGTGGTATTGGTTGAACAGCAGGAGCTGGTCTTTCTAAGGCTCAAGGCAATTGCTGTGCTTAGAGATTGTGTAGGTTAGATTTCCAGCACCACACACATACAAAGTTCTTAGTCGTAACCTGCAGGAAAGGAATTAGAATCTGGATTTTCTGGGCTAAAGGACTTGAAGTGCCAAACCTGTTTGCAGGTGGAAGCCTCGAGAACAAACACAGGCATTGCAGGTATGGAGCCATGTCACTGAATACCTCTGTGGGCCTCTGAGTCACACCATGCAACAACTCCCAGGCTCACAGAGTTGCTGCTGTGGCTGGAACAAACTCTCAACAAGTTATTTCTGAGTCAGGCAGAGTGCAAATTCTCTGTTCAGGGCCAGCAGTGAGGGATGATACCATCTAGACAGACATAACGCATGGTGTGTCACGTATCCTCTGTGCACCGCTTCTTGACATCCTCAGCATTCTCTAAAGCATTTTCAGTGTTGCTCTCTTGCCCCAGTTGAGAAGCAGTTGTGAAGTAACAAGGTTTGAGGCAGTCCCCTTTGTGGGAGCTCTGAGCTCGGCTCTGATGCCTAAATTTGTGCTTGAAGGTGAAGAGTGTTAAATGTCTTCACCCTTCTTGCCACAGCCATGTGCTGCCCACAGCTGGCATTGTTTGTTCCCACTCACTGTGTTGTGGCTTTGTTCTCACTCACCCTGATAAGGTGATAGGTGTTCCTGGCCACCTGTTCCCCAGAGCTCTGTAGGTAATGCTCTGGGTTTGTTTTAATGTGCAGGAACTCGCTGTGCCACAATAAGCAGTACTGCAAGAGCGTGGCCCCCCTGCAGGAAGATGTGCATGCCTTAGTGCAGAGACTTGTCCAGAAAGCCTGCAAGCACACCGACTCTGCAGTGGCTCTCTATTACTTCAGGTGAGTGTTCATAATGAGCATCTGTAGTGATGCTGTGAGATGTGAGCAGGCATGATGTGTGTTAGGAGCTCTGGGAAGCAAGAGCCTTGCAGAAGGCTCGATACCAGCATCTGTATCTTACATAAGGACCAGTCAGTCCTGGCAGTCTGAAGCATTTTCAAACATATCTGGGTTTTGGTGATTGTCTTGTATAGCTTCTGTGATACAGAAATGGTCTGGTATAGCATTGCTGCTGCTGGTGGGAACTGCTTTATTGAGGCTTCCTCTGGGAGTAATGCAGTGTGTGATTCAATGGGGATGAGTGTAATTCCTAGACAACCTGTGATGATTGTTCTTTAAATGTGGTGTTTACTGTCTTCATGATACCACAGTGAGGGCAATAGTGATAGAGTCCTGACTGTTCATACCAGTATTTTCTCCTTTGCTTTAAAATACAGGGAAATTAGGATAAGCCAGATATGTATTTGTTAGAAAGATGAGTGATCTTGCTGTTCTGTGGTGTAAATAGGAGTGCCACTTACCAGCAGGGTCTCTTGCAACAGGCAGCCAGTTTCACAAGGACTTTCATACTCAGTCTGGGGTTTTTCAGCTCAGCAGTGTCTGCAGTGGGTACCAGGTTGCATGGTCAATCCAGTGCCATCAGACACATGTCCCCATGGCTGTGCAGGAACTGTGGTACTTCTGGCAGTGTGGGGCTGGCTGTGTATGCTGCATGGCTCCCTGAAAACTTCCCAGCAGTGGCAGTCCTCAGTGGAGCAGTGCCCAGTAAATACTGCATTTTCCAAAAGCACAGAGTCTGCATCTCCCAGTGGATACACCTGAGCTCTCCAGCACGTGGCAGCTGAGGCTGAGAGGCCGTGCTGCTGCACTGGCTGAGCTGTGCAGGCTCAGAAATCCTGGGCAAGGTGCAGAACCCTCCAGCAGTGCCAGTCAAAAGCATGAGCTTGAGGAAAGCAGGCTGATAGTGGGGATATCTGACTGTGATGACATACAATGTAATGATTCAGCTTCCTGAGATTTGTCTTTAGGTCTGGCCAGAGTGGGTTAGACTGGGAGAAGAGACCCTCTCAAATTCTGTAACCAGAATTTGTAACTCTGCTACAGAGTAAGCTGCCTGTGCTGCTTGGCCTCTGCCCTTAGGGAGCTTCACAGTGACACTGTGGTAACTGCTGTGTTCTCCTCTTTTATAGTGCCTCATTATACCTGCTCAAAGTGTTGAAAGGAAACACACCATCAACTCTTCCTCCCCCTGAGCCCAAGAAAAAGAATGACAGCAGAGCCAAGCAGGCGTGTCAGGTAAGACACCAGGCTGCTCCTGAGGATGTGTTTTTTGCCAGTAAAGCTGCCTTACCTGGTTCTGCTGAGTGGGCCTTCCTTGTTCATTGTCACTGGGCCTGCTGTTTGCAGGTACCTGTCCACATAATTTCCATAACACTGAACAGTTCCCCATTCCTTCTGGCCCTCACCTTTCAGTGTGTGCTTGTCCATAGGCACAGGGGCTGCTGATTCAGTGGGTCCAGGTTGATGTCCAAAGAAGCCTCATGTCTATTTGTGCTGTTCTCCTCCCTGATTTGCTGTTTTTTTCCATAAAACTCCTGGCAGTCACTCCTGAGTCTTTTCCAGGGGGTGCTGAGGAGCAGGAAGACACAGAACAGTGGTGGATGAGAGTGAACTGCTGTTCCCCTGAGGTTTGGGCTGAGGTGAAGAGTGAAGGGTAAAGAGTGTGTGGAGCAGCCCTGATTTTGGTGGTAGTTGTTTGGAAGGGACTTCATCTGTGCTGCAGGTGTCCTTTACTACAAGACCCTTAGTCTGATTCCCTTTCACCTGCTGTCTCTGCTGCATTTCACAGGTCTCACAGTGTGGTGACCCTTTATATTGGGCACCCACTCCAGCCACCTCCACTAGAAACTTAGCAAGTAGTGTCTCAGTCTCACCAGCTGACCCTGACCTTGCCTCTGAACCCCTCAAATTGAGCAAATTAAGGAATTAGTCCTTAATCTTGCTGACATCTTGTGGGATAGAAAAATAAACAGAGCTCCCTCATGGAAATGGCACACATAGAGGTATTACTGGAGGCTGGCAAGACAGCCAGTGTTCCTAGGGCTTAGTGAGAGGTAGAGGGGATTAATCCAAGTAGCTCCTGTGCCATGCTGGGCCTTTTGTGAAAGAAAAACAAAATCTGGGGGGAATATAAACAATGTACTTGGCTTTGAGACTAGAATGAGGCATGCTTTGCAGCATCCTTGTGCAGTTTCACAGGGAAGCCTCTTATTCCAGTGGGAACAGAGCTCTGGTTCTTAGCAGGCAGGGACAGAGCCAGCACTGAGGTGAGCTGTTGGTTTGAGGGAAATGACAGCTTGGTTCTTGTGATGCTGCTGATGCTGACATTGTGTTGAGGCCAGGGGGGTTTTGCAGTGGGGAACCAGAGACAGAGGTGTGTTTCCAGTGAGCTGTGCTTTGTGAACATCATTTGGAGTTTTTTAATAAGCAGGAAAGTGGAACTAGAGCAGACACTAGGATGTGGTAGCCAAATTTATGGAAAAACTATAGAAGAATTTTTTTTTTCAGTAAGTATATGCATGGAAGGAGAAATCAGTTATTTCCCCTGCACACATGTGTCAAGTAAGTGCAAAGTAGAGACACTCAGCTAGGAAAACTGAGGTCATATTTCAAGACCCATCTTCCTTATTCCACTTTAGCCTGTGTTCAGCTGCAGTAACACTGGGAATTTGACCTGAGAATGGGACACCATGTTAACTTGGCTTTAGATTTCCATGGGGCCGTGGAAAAATTCCTTGGACAGAGGCTCACTACTGTGAAAATTACAGCTTTTTCCTCCTGGGCCCTAATTTTTCACTTCTCCCAAAGAGCAGCACTTCCCTGGCAGTATGAGAACAGTCAGGAACACTGGGATGCAGTGCTGCACACTTGGCTCCTCAATGACTCCTGTTTGTTTAGATCCATGTAGCCTGAGCAGGTCTGTGTGTGTGTCTGGGATTCCTGTTCCCCACCAGAGGGGGATATTGGAGCATGGACAGTTTTGGGATTGCTGGATCCCTGATCAGTTCTAAGGCTTGTCTGCTGAGTACCCAGGAGTCCTGGACATAGGTGCTAAGTGGATGTAGATACAGATATGTACATACACTAAAATCTACAGATACAAATACAACACCATGTGCACAGCCCAGCTACTGCAGGATGGGCTTGCAGGGCTCTGTGAGCCTCCTGTACCAGACCTGCCAACCACAAACCTAGAGCACAGCCCCCACACTCCATGGAGTGTGTGTAGCCCTACTAGGAAGCTGTGCTGCCCTTCAGTGACAAGGTCATGGCTGTCAGTGCCTGGCAGAGCATATTTGGGGCCCACTTGGCTGTTTTTTCATGGTTCTGTGTCATATCTCAGGCATAACCAGTTGTTGGAAAAACCTCTCAGAACTGATGAAAATTAACTTACTCACTGTTAGCGATTCATTCTCGTGTTTCACTGGAAATGCTTTTGTTCTGGTTTTTTCCTTACAGCTGTTGAACCCAGGCTGTTTGAATGTGCAGAAGGTGGCTGTTACCTACCAGCAGGCACTGACCCAGTTCCTCAGCAGGCGGAACAGTCCCCTGACGTGCTCCATGTTCCACGATCTCTTCAAACGCTTCCCAGTAAGTGCTGCTGACTGTGCTGTGTTGTCTTCTGCTGCCTCCAAAGAATCATTATCATTCTGGGCAAGGTAGGGAGAGAAACTTTTCTGCTTTATTGCAGACTTTTGAAATTGCTGTGCAGTTTCCTTGGATTTTCACCTGCTCAGACTCTTAAACTCAGTTTTTATAGAAGCACTGCAGGAGGCCGGGATCTTGTTTATGGTTTGGACTGGGATACATGCAGAAAGCAGGCTGCTCTTTAAAACATAGCCTAAGAAGCTCTAATGTTTTACCAGTATTCAAGACAACATGGATGAGCAAGGTTTGCACAAAGGCAGAACGGGTCACCTTGTTTGAACAACCAATTTAGCTCCTGTCCAGCTCTGCTTCAACTGCATCCTCAGTTTCTCGGTTTTCTTCCAAGGTGGCTGAGCAGTGTAAAGTCTAATTGGAATCTAGTCTCCAAGCCTGATATTCAGACAGTGCAAGTGCCTGAAATGTTTGAGGTATTTCCTGCCAGCTTGACCTATGCCTGGGGCTGCTCTGCTCTATAAGGACAGCCAGTTTTTAAGAAACAGGCCATGGGCCTGAATGTCATACAATTCTTTAGGGGCTTTTAGGTCAGAGCAATCTGGAGACAGCTGCCAGAAGCCCTTTCTCAAAACCTTTTAGAATTGATGTCTAATGTGAGGGTGGCAGGAGATGTAGGCTTGTGTCAGTGGGGGAGGATGCTTTCAGACTCTGAGGACTCCATCCAGGGGAGAGTTCCTCTGCTTGCCAGGTTTCTTAGGACACCAGCCCACAATGCCTTGTACTTAAGTTTGAGAAATTGAGGGAGAGCAGGGTTGTGTGTTGCCCACATGGACAGCAAACTTAAGATCCCATCTGCAGGTTGGGATCTAAAGCCTTTGGATTCCATATGACTGTTCCTTGTAGAATTGTTTCTTAAAATCACCACATCCACATGTCTTTCTAAATACCTCCAGGGATGGTGACTCAACCACTTCCCTGAGAAGCCTGTGCCAGTGCCTGACAACCCTTTCAGTGAGGATATTTTTCCTTATACCTAATGTAAACCTCCCCTGATGCAACTTAGGCCTTTTCCTTTTGTCCTGTCATGTGTTCCCTGGGAGAAGTGACCAACCCACACCTGGTTACAACTCAGCATGTTCCTCTCTGCCTGGGGCTGGGGCTCTGCACAAAGTGGATTGACACTACAGAAAGTGTCAGCCAGATTCAGACTTCAGTTTTCAATTGGCAGAACATAGGAGGTGAAACATACTTGCCTGATTTTTCCGGATGAAGGGAAGTGAAGAGTTTTGCTGCTGCTTTTTTTGTGATCAAGATTTCACTCAGAGCTGGTGTGAACAAAGCTGTTAATTTTCAAATAAACTGTTTTGCTGATTTCTGGACACTTCTCTTTCTTGTGTTGTTTTCTTCTTACTCAAGAGGCTGTGTAAAATATAGACTACTTTGCTTGAAAAACAAACCTGTCTGTTAGCAAACCACTAATAAGAGACTGTCTTTCTTTGTTGCAGATCATGTGTAAACCATTAGTAGATACTCTTGTTGAGTTTATCACAGCAGCAGCCAGGCAACATCAGCAGGTAAGAATGAAAGTAAACAAACAAAACTGTATAACAGTCAATCAGAAGTCACTTAAACATGGTAGCTCAGATGGTTTTTAATAAGTTTATAATATGCTTTTAGGGCTGCCCAGTTTTGGAAGTGGCTTGCAGCGGGTGGGGGCAGAGTATTTGCAAATACTTCCTTGCTGCTTCAGGTGTGTGAAGCTGTGGAAGTGCCACACAATATATCCACAACCATGGGGGTTCTTTGGTAGCATCTCCTTTAAAAACTGCCTGCAGCTTTCAGGGTTGAGGCCTGATTGTGGTAGGGGTGGACTCCAGTTGCTTATTCCATGATTACTTCCTTCTTGGTAAGATGTTGCTTGGTATTAATGGAGTATCCTGTGATCTCTGCCTCCTTGTGCTACCTGGAGCTCAGGTTCCTGAGTCTGTCCTGCATTTTACAGTCTGTGTGCTGCTGTGTTTAGTTTAAAACCACCTGTACCCCAGATTTGATTTTTGCTGGTTGGTTGCCTGTGCCTGACTAACACAAAATTAGTGGAGCCTTATCAATAAAACCTTGCAGGGTGAGTGCACAGCTCAGTGTTGCTGGAGCAGGGAATGAGGCCTGTCTGGATTTTCACTGCAGTGGGGGGGCTTCCACACAGTTAATAACCAAAACCCCTCTAGGCCAGTAGCACTGTCTCAAACTTTCCCACCCCCCAGCTGTACCCTGTGCCTGCCCCCTGCAGAAGTGCATCCTAGATTGATCTTTCTGTTTCATAAATAGCTGTTTTATTGTTTCTGAGCATTGGGGGGAATGTGAAGGGGTAGGTATGTGTTTATAGTAGGGCTGCTTTACTGTGTCAGTGTAAATTGCAGTTCAGACTGTTTTACCCAACAGGAATAATGGCTTTGATTTAAAAAAGACAAAAAAAAAAAAAGAAAAAGTGAATTGAGCTATTAATAATTTCAGTGGATGGTACTAAGGGTGTGTTACACAAATAACAAATTAATTGTAAGGCACATAGTTGATCCCATCCTCAGGAGACCAGAACAGCATCCCAAGCAGACAGCTCCATTCTGTGGGTATCTTTGCTTCTCCACAGGGAATAGCATTGTCCTTCTACCAGGGTTTCCACAAAACTGCTCCAGCTTTGTTTGCAGAGCTTGTTTGCCTGTGGGTGGGAGGAGTAGGGGAGGACATGTGGAGTGTGTGGGAGCTGGGTACAGAACATGGATATTCTGCTGTTCAAACAAAGGCACATGGAGAGTGAGCTCTGGAAAGCCTGTGGAGCTTGGAGTTGCAGCTTTACATTTTTTACACAGTGCTTCCTTTTCAGGAATTCTGGCTTCCCAGCATCAAATATCCAGTTTGTCAGGTCTTCAGTTAATTTTTCCCAGTGATTCTCAATGCAGGTGTGGTTTGGTGGTATCCCAGTGGGTAGGGTAGAAATCAAGCTAGGTGGGTGTATATGGCAAAGTGATGTGGGTAAAGCTGGGGGGTAACTTCTCCCTGGCAGCCTCTGGGAAAACGAGGTGTAAGGACTCAGCTTCCAAAAGAGCTGTACTAACTCAGGAGTCCTGAGAACACCAAAGGTCTTGTGATGCTCTGAATTTGGCCAGCCCTGATGACTGAGAGTCAAGTGGGATGGTCTTCCACTTTTAGCCCTGAATATTGGCATCTAATCATTAAACTAGCTTAGTCCCAGGGACTGGAGGCTTAATTTGTGTTCTAACACTCCTGTTGTTAGTGGTGATTGTTCTGGATGTGGCTGCTGCTTCTGTATGGAGAGCTAATCCCACTGGGATTCTGACTCCTTGGCTCTGCAGGTAGCTTCAGCAGGCTGTCCCCAGGGCCCTGCCAGGTGGGAAGAGCCAAACTCTGCACTGGGAGGTGGAGACTCAGCTCTGGGCAGGTGTCTTGTGCTGGCCTGGGAATGAACCCTGGGGCTCTGCTCCAGCCAGCCTGGGGGACAGGGAGGTGCAACTTCAGGTGGAACTTTAAGGTAGTTGTGAACAAAATGAAAAGTGATTCATGAAGAACATGTGAGGGGGCTGTTCCTTCCTCCTCACCCTACATAGCTGGGAAGTCTGTGAGAGCAGCATGGAGGCAGGGGGTCTGTTCCATGTCTCCTCTCAGCCAGAGTGGTGCCTACGTTTTTAGGGCCCCTAAGCAAGATCTTAGGCCCCTGGCCTAAATACCCAGCTCTTACTTCAAGAAGCTCTGCTCTTGCTGGAGCCTCTAAGTGAAGTTAAGCTTGATCATTAAGTGATTATTACCCTGTACCAGCCTGGCTGTGGTGGTTTGCAGAACACAGAGCACAGGGGTCTGGTCAGGAAACAGCAAACCTGAACTGTGTGTGCACTGTGGTTCCTGTGGGCTGTTGTGGGCTGCTGCAGGTCTGTCAAACTCATTTTCTGGGCAGTGGTAACAGAGAAGATCCTGTAGGGAATGCAGGAACCATTCAGGTGCTGCTCAGCTGGCACTGCCTTGGAGAGGAGCATCCAGCCTCTCCAGCCTGTCCATTTGTCCTGGGAACCTCACTGCCTGCCTGCCCAGGTGTTTGTGCATTTATGTCCCAAAATGGGACATGAGGATGATTTCGCTGAAAACTTACCTTACTCTTGCACACATACCTTTTTCCCCCTTTTGCCATGTTAAAGTTAACTTCAGTCAATTCACTTGTTCAGGGTACAGGGGCAGGAGTGTCTGAGTGAAAACTGATTTATTTTATCAGTGGCAGTGCTCATTAACATGAAATGATGCCTTCTGTGCAGTTGGTATAAGAATATTGTAAAGGAGAGATTGCATGTGGACTGTTGGCTGCAGCTGATGTCCCAACAACTGGGTCTTGCACTGCTGCTGCCTTTCTGTGCTGCCCTGTTTCCCTCACCTCTAAAACCTGGAGAACAGCAAACCCTCAGTGGCAGTGCTGTGTCTTTACAGACAGAGCTGTTTGTAGCTGGGGGATGGGTGTTCCATGTTTTTCTGGTTGGTGCTTTTCTTTGGCCTGGGTGTTTGCTGTGGAGTAGGGTGCTCTGGAGATATTCAAAGGTTGCATCTTAATGCAGAATTTAGCACAAGAAAAGGAGGCTTTAAAACTTTAGATAATGTGACTGACATTGTCAGCCTTTTTCCTCTGACACTGTTCCTGCATGCCTAAAGGAGCAGTGAGGTTGTGCAGCTCCATGCTGAAGTGATTTGTGAGATAAAACAACACTTTGGGGGCGGTGAGAGCTCTCAAGGCAGTTTTAAGTGTGATTGGGTTGGTAAGTTTTCTTAGCAGTAAGTTCAACCTGTATAACAAGTTTTAAACTGGAAAGGTGAATTTGCAGTGATCTTACTGAGACTGAACTTGAGACTGAAGCTTGTACCTGTGGCCAAGTTCTGCTCCTCTGATGTTACTACTGGGGCACAGATGCCTGCAGGAGACAGTAATGCAGCAGTTTCCCTGGAAAAGGAAAGAGATGGAGAGATTGGTGTTATTTGTGAGTGGGGGAACAAAGGCAAGGGATGTTTTAACCAGGGGAGGGGGATGTCATCCTACCCTGAATTCATTTAGTACCTGTTTATACCTGTACACCAGGAAGATACAAGATGTGTGTGACAGTGGATCTGCAAAACCACCTTGTTGCAGGCAGTTCTTGCTCCCCAGCTGGAATTCTCACCCATTGTGAGACCACACTGTCTGCAGGACCCTGTGGCTCCTGCTCTGCTTGTCCAAATGCATTGTGCCTGTAGCAGCTGGAGCTCTGAATGCTCAGTGATATTGGCTGGCCTGCTTTCAAACTCTGCCTTTCTTCAAGTGGGAAGTTAAAGTCCTAAACATGTCTGTGTGAAAGTTAAAATGCTTCAGGCTTTTTAAAAAAAGTGTTTGGTTGTCACTCATTTATTGAACTGAGAAATCTGGTGTGGTTTGTGATGGTTTGGGTGAGTTTAGTTTTGTTTGTGGGCTTTTCTGTGTTTGTTTTTTTTTTTTTTTCTTTTCTACAATAGCAGTTGGGATCCCTTTCACAAACTTTTGTTGATCATTGCCATCTCATATGTATGTTAAACCAACATAAAGCTTAGGGCTGTACTGTCTTCTCAGAAAATGGCCTGCCTCATCCCTGCCATGTGTCCTTGCAGTGTTCTCTGTTTTAGAAAGTGACTAGAAACTATACAAAGTCACTTGATTGCAAGCAGCAACTGTGAAGCTTTTCAAGAGGCCCTTTAGTGTGGGAGAAGTGCTACAAGTTAAGTAAGGAAAGGAAGAAAGAGGTAAAGAATGACGTGGTAGGGCAGTCTAATCTAAGTTGTTGAATGCAGTTCTGGACTGAGGTCCTAAGAATCAGTCACACTGTGACCTTGTCCTTGCAGAAATGTCTTCAGTGGCAGGACAGTGGGACCAGTGCCCACATCCCAATCTTTTGGTACATCCTGGCAGATCTGAGGACTTCTCCTTGCAGACAAGGGCTTACACCAGAGAGAAGTGTAGCTCCCAATCCTGGAGTGCAGTAACCAGGCACAGTAATCTGTCACACACTGGGGCTGTGAGCAGCTCAGGTACAAATGGCAGCTGGGGACAGAGACCCCAGAGATAACTGGCATGGGAAAGTGACAATCCATCACAAGTGGAGCTTGCACTATCCCTTTGAGTTGTCCTGGTGCTAGTGAATTGTGGTGAGTGTCTGGCACAGATGATCTCACTGGCAGTGCAGTTAGCCAGCAGAAGGTGTGGTGCTGACAGGATGGGGGAGACTGGAGCCGTTTCATGGACAAAGGATGTTCCTGTCAGCCTGATGTCTTCCACAAGCACTAAACATATTCTCTCAAATTCTGTTTGGAGAAAAACCTGTGTGAGCTAGCCCTCACTTCCTCCTTTCTTAGGACAATTCATTCTTACTGCTGCAGTCACTTTCCAGGAGACCTTGACCTTCAAATTTCTTCCTTGTGCCTTGTGTTTCAGTGTTGCCTGTTTCAATATGCACAAAAGCTTGAGTTTTTTAGTTTGTGCTGATGGAGCATAAACCAGGGCTCAAGATGTGTTTAATTTAATGATTATTGCATGACTCAGCTACATACCAGAACCCTCCTGAGCCTTAGGTGAGGAATGTCTTCCTGGTTTATTTTTAGCTGTATTGGTCTGATGAGCAGAGCTACAGTAACATCTCATTCTGTAATTGTGCAGTCCTGGGCTGTTCTTGGGCTGATGCTGTTGCAGTACCAACCCCTCAGTGCTGCCCTGGTAATTGTGGTGAGGCTCTCACTGCAGTATCCCCCCATTCCCATATAAGAGGACTGGATGAGTCCATGAATTCATGTTTTTACCCTAAAAACTCTCTTTGTGAGTGTGAGGATGAGGTAAAGAGGGAAAACTTGTAGCTGTGGTTGCATTGCAGTACCCAGGTGTGCTGCTGCTGCAGGCTCCTGCAGGCAAGGGCACCTGCCAGCTCCCAGCTGGAAACAGGCTGAAGCACAGCCTCTCTGCAGGCCTGGCCTGGAACAGCTGTGCTCTGCCCTGAGAAGTCCAGCTTGTTGGCCAGCAGAATTGGAACCAGTTTGGAAATGAGCACTAATTAATGAAACATCACTACTGCCAGGAGTAAGGGGGTGTCTCCATCTTGCTCGTGGCAGACACTTAAAACCTCTTCCAGTCTGAAACTTTTTCTGTGGATTTACAGAAATGGTTTCATATCCATCCCTTGTTTTTTTCCTTTGGGAAAGGCACTGGCAGTGTACACATCAGCACAATTGCTAAGAGCCTCTGCAATTACTTTTGCACTGTGGTCACACATCAATTTGAATACATTCCTGCCTTCTTATTTACATTCAAAGCTATATTGATTGAGGATGTTGCAGTAGCTGGAAGCTGGATAATGAGGCTATATTTGTCCATCAAGTCAGTTTATTTTCTGTGATTTGGCTGGAATTCTGCAGAGCTGATGTAAGTGCAGAGCTGTCATGAAACTAATAAAAGTAATTTTACTTAGTGTGGAAATGAGAATGGGCACTGAGACAGGGTTCAAAATGTCATCTTATGTCATACAGAATCATTAGTATTTCAGAATGTGTTTTTATAAAGCTGTCTGTGACAAGGAACCCTTTAAGATCTATCTAATATAGAGTGTATTTTAGGTAAGTTGCTAATTAATCTTGGTGCTTTGGCAGTCTCCCCAAAGGGATCAAGCATATATAGACATAATTTTACAAAACCGAAGCAGGTCTGTGCCAGAACTGCCATCACCAGAAGAGTAAAATATAATCCCAAAGTCCTGCCAAAGAGGTCTTGGCTGGTTGACAGTTGTCCTTCTGAACAGTTTATGTTCTATGTAAATATCTAACTTAAAAATTAATTAAACTTTAGTACAGCAAGAGCAGTAAAAGTGCTGCAAAGCCTTGGAAGCCAGCACCCCTCTGTGTGAGTGTTTGGGAGTATTTCACTTCATGCTGGGGGAGATGAGTGGATCCCCACATTCATGCACTGTGCCCTGCCTGTGTGCTCACAGACAGCTGCCAGCAGGTAGTAGAGGAAGAGCTTGTTATGGAACATTTTGCATAAGCTGTTGGTAGAAATGAGGCAAAATCAACCTCCCCAGATAAGAACCAGCACCAGCTGAGCTCTACCTCCTTTGTACCAGGAATGAGCACTGGGCAGGCAGCTGGTGGGAGCTGGCCAGGAGTGAGAGGTTCCCTTCCTGCAGGGCATCCTCTGCCAGACACCCTGTGCCTGTGTCCTCTGGAGAGGTGTCACTGCTGACAGAAGGTGAAATGTCCACAGGCAGTGAGATCCAAGGGATGGAGAGGCTGTTGCCTGTCAAATCCATCCTTTTCATTTTCCTTGGTTCAGTATGTTCCTTCTCCTCAATAAAAAGAAATCATCTGCAGCTGGAAAATCTATGGCAAACTGACATGCTTTGGCTCCAGTCAGTGTCCTGCTCCTGGTTTTGTTTTGTGGAAGGTGATGGTCAAGGAGAGTCTGTTTTGCAAGGTGAAGCTGAACTATGGGTGGGCTCCTGGGTGTTTTTGATCTATTTCATCAGGAGCCAGCAGAGCCCTGTGACATGAACTAGCTCTGGGTATGTAAACTGTCCACTGAAGTTGAAGGCAAAGCAGTTCAATGCTTAAATGCTTTGCTGGGTCAGAGCCAGAGTGCTTTACATTTTTGTGTGGAGATTTTTTTAGTTCCCAGACCTTTAGGATGGTTGTGCATGTGGATTATTGTATCCCAGCCTTTCATTTTGGAGATGTTTCTTGTGCTAGGATTGTGCAGGAAAAACATTTTCCTTTGGTGAGCAGGAGGACATTGACAGCATCTATAAATAGTGTCTGATGTTCTTTGGAAAGGTGTCTGATGCCAGCAAAACGTGTCTCCCTGGGGAACTGCTTTCTAAGCTGTGTTTCTCTCTCTTACTTGTGTGAGATGGTTGAAAATTTTAAAAGGTCTGTTTAAATTTTTCAGGCCTTCTGACTGCATTTAAATCTGAGTGCTCAAAATCCCATGGCATGAGTTTTCACTTGTATTTGCATTGAGAACTTGGTTGCTCCTGGTGTATTTCAGTTGAATGTGGGACCCCTGTCACTGAACCTGCAGGGTCTCTAGGGAGCATCCTGCATGTTGTGAGCTGTTTGTTTGTTTTTCCTTCACACAGGATGTTGTTTTTTGGGTTTTTGTTGTTGTACTTCTTGGTGCCTTCTAATGGCCTCTGTCTTTTGCCAGAAGTGTCTAGCAGACAGTTGCCTGCATTGCCCACAGAGAAATCCATAGTGATACCAGGCATTAATTGACTGGCACAGAAACACTGCCCTGTTATCTTTATGTTCCACCATACTCAGTGTAGCACAAGCAGAACATGAAAAAGCTTCTGTTTGCCTCTTTATTGTGATTCTGGATATTTAGGCTGTATTTATTCTGCTCACTGCTGTTCAGCTGATTGTGTTGATGATCATGTAGCAAATCCTCAGTAATGGAGGAAACATTCTAGTCTGTTGCTGTGAAGAAATAAGAAAATTAAAAGGTCACATAAATTTAAATTCTTGCTGTAGACACAGCTGCTGGTAAGAGCTGTCCAAGGAGGGAAGTGCTCCAGAGCAGTGACAGCCCTGTGTGTAGGATGGACTTGCTGAGTTAGATCTAAACCAGATTGCAGTGATTTTCCAACTCTGAGTAATTTCCTAGCCTACTAAATTAAACTTGCCATCTGACACATGGGGAGTCGATAGTTTTTAAAAAGTGAGTTTTTAAAAAGAGATTGAACCACCCAATTGTGTTGTGCTCAGCCTTCCAAGCACAGCCCCTCCAACAGTTTGAGGAGTGGGTGTTTGTGTAGAGCAAATGGGAAAAGTTTGCTCAGAGACAAGGTCATTGCCATGTATTTAATAATGGCATAACAAACACAGGAGGGGAAGAAGTGGCTGTGGTGTGATAAAATTAGTGACTTTCAGTCCTGTGGACTCAAGATATATTAATGCTGCAAAATATTTTAAAAATCAGGATAGAATCCTGTTGAAATTCTGGGGAATGATTTCTGTTCTGTTTACAGTGAGCTATGGGATCTTGGTGTGGGAGTACTAGGAGGTGTGTTGGAAGGGTGTTTTGTTGGCAAGTGAAAAAAGATTAGTGCTTCTACAGCACAAAATGAAATGGCAATCTGGGCTCTGCTCACTGACAAGGATGTCCCCAAGTGTTTGTGTGCTAAGTGGCAGCTCCATTTTTGTTGTAGTAGGGGGTGTGGGAGTAGTGGGGTTTGGCTGCTTCTCTTTCTGCTTTCCCTTGGCACATATTAAAGTGCCACTCTGCAAAAGTTGAAGCACAAGAAAGGAGTTCAGGTAGCTCTGCAGGATTTCTCAGCAGCCTCCACACAGAACAGTTTCCAGCCCTGTCCCTCTTCCCAAGGGCACTGTGCCCTCTGGCTTGTCATTGTGCTTCTCTCAGTGGATCCTGCAAAATGAGAAGAGGTCTGCTGGTGAGCATCCAAAACAAGGAATCTTCAAAGTTCAACCCAGTACAATTTCCAACTTTTGTTTTGTTTTTTTCTTAGCAATGCTTCTTATTTCAGTATTCCAAGCTAACAATTTTACTGGTGTGCGAGTGCCATTTTTTAATACTGCATGAAAAGCTAAACTTCAGTGGTTGATGTTTGAGTGAATTTGAATTCTAATTTCTCATTATCTGCTGATAAATGTTCTCAAAAGATGAAAGCCTTTGTTCTTGCAATATCAAACCTGGTCTGGTGTATCAGGGGCAGCAGCTAAAAGCACACACTGCCTAGGCAACATGGGCTTTTTTTAAACATGTGCTGCTCTTAAGTCTCCTAAATTATTAAATTAGACTTCAGCAAAGTCTCCTTAAATAGGCTGCATTATGCTGTAGCTGCCTTCTGAATTGCCTCAAGAAAATCCTATTGGGAGTCTCTTCTGAATTGAGGGCTTTGCTGTGCAGAAGAGACAACTGGCTTGGAAAGTTGAGGAGCAGTGAAGCTCAGGCAACTGGGGGGACAGTTTTGGTCTTGGTCTTACCAATGTGTGTAACTTGAGGTGTCAGTGGAGCCTCTTGGTGTTCAATACTACAATATATAAATAATAAATAAAGTTAAATAGAAATTGACAAAATGAATGCTTTGGGGATGGGTTGGTTTGGATTTTTTTCAAGTGGAAGTCCGGAGTTGAGAGAAAGGAGAGTGTCCCAGGTGATTTCCTGAGAGGTTTCTTGGGCATGTTTCTCTGAGCCTCAGATATTGGGATGTCCTGTTGCAAGAGTCTTTGCTTTGATTTCTTAACAAAAGAAACTCTGATGTTTAGAGTGAGAAACTTGTCAATGCAAAGTAGAAATGCTCCAAAATAAACAGGGTCATATAAGAAACCACATTGGTTTAGATTATTTTTTAACATTGTGACTGTATTGTTAATTGGGGAGAGAAGAAGGAAAATGGGCTTGGCTGCATTTCACAGAGCCCATTCCTGTTCATTTCTCCTCTGGTCTCAGTATGTCCCTTGGTACCAGTATTCCCCACCACTGTTTCACTTCTGTAACTGGGCATTACAGGAAGAGCAAAAAAACCATAGAGCCCATGGATGCTAATCTGTGTTCTGCTGCTGATTTATCTTGTGTCCTCGTGGCTCACTTAATAATGGCATCTTTTCATTTCCCAAGAATTTAGGGTAATAATATATTGACTTTGTTTTTTTTGAGCAAAATGTTAAGATTGATTGACCTTTCTGATATGGTAAGTGGTTACCCCAGGGAGAAATGAATCTCTGTGTTGACCAAAGCAGCAGTCCAGTGTATGGATTGCTGTGTCCCAAGGGTCTGCCTGTGGCCTCTGGTGAAAGGAGAGTGCAAGGTTTTCCCCAGCCCTGGATGATCAGCATTTGTTGTAAGCCAATGAAATACTCAGAGCTGATATCTAATCCCATCAGCCAGGCCTGGCCCAAGGGTCCTGTGTATTATTTTATATGATTGTTGTTCTGACTGCACAGATGTCCTGCAGACCCTTTATATGAGGCAGAAAACCTGCCAGTGCAGCCCAGTATTTAACATGCAGGTATCCTCTGAAAAACTGCACTGTCAGATCTCTCTGTGTGTATTGATTCCTCTCTACTGCCTTTAAAATATATCAGCTTCTCATTTGTATCACTGCATCTTGTTAGACTGTGCTGACCATAGGAGCAAGCTTTAATTTTTCTTTTAATTATTTTTTTGCCTCTCCCAGCTGCCAGCAGAACAGTGCTGAAGGAAGCAGCTGTACCTGTGCACACTTGTGTTGGGCACAGATGTCCTGCTGCAGTGAGCAGACTCTCCCAAATGGCCCCTTTGGTTAGTGAAGTGCAAGCTGAGGCTTTTCCTCTGGCAAGAGCACCCTCCAGAGCATTGTTTGTAGGAGACACAAGCATCAAAAAAGTCCATTCCTTGGCAGCAGTGAAGAGGATGTGATTTGCAGAGTCCCTGGTTAAACAAAGTAATGGTTTAGGGCATGAAGAACCCTGTGTGTGAGTGAATGCTGTGCATGTGGCCTGCAGGCTGTGTATATGATCTGCTAGTCCTGGGATTTCTGCTGTCTCAAGTACACTTAAAACCCATCTGTTGTGGCTGTGTCAGTGAGATCAGTGAGTATCTGTAGGGTCTAGACTGACACAACTCCTGTAGGTGCAGCTGCACTCTGTAAAGGTGCTTTGTGTGGGGTGTAGCTCAATCCACATTTTCAGCTGGATTGAGCAGCAGTGGTTAAAGTGCTTGCCATGCTATAGCCATTTTCAGGTTGTGGGGGAGGAGGGGGATGTGCCAGTGTAACTAATGGGATCAACTTGGGTTGTCTGGCAAGCCCTCAGTCACAGCAGAATGAAGTGAGCAGTTCCTCTGATCAATCAACTGCTGCTCCTCAGAGCCCTGGGAGTAGCAGTGGAATCATAACAGGCTGCTTAACTTCTCCTTGCTACTAGAGCAGGATATCAGGATTGGGGGAAGAGGTTTATGAAGGATAATAAAAATAGAGAGGAGAGGGGAGTTAGCAGGAAGGGTCAGGAGATGGAGATTCCTTCGCAGCCAGTTTTGTCTCTGTTTCCAGGGAGCTTTGTTCTTCTCCAGAAGAAAGGTAGCAAAACCTGAAACCCAAAAGTAGTAACTATCAAAAGTATGGACCAAGGTCTGATTCTGATGTAGTTCCACATCCTGTGGTTTTCCTCTACTTGGAGGCACTTTTGCCATCCCTGAGTCTTGCACTTGAGCATTTCTCATGGAGATGAGGGATCCAGTTCACCTGCTGCTTTAGCAGGCGATGAGCAGGTGATTGCTTTCCCATTTTTTCCATTGCCAAGATAGTGACTGAGAAGTTGATCTGCAGTGGAATTACTGTGTGGATGTATGTTCAAACAGTCCCAGGAGGACACACAACCCCCTTTGTTTGCAAATTGCTGTTCTGCATGTTTAAAGTAGCCAGAGGGAGAGGTTTAGTAATAAAAGTTAAACCCACAGAGTTCATTCATCATTTTGTGCTCAGGAAGCCCTAAACAGATCATCTGTACAATGGTGATGATCAAATGAGCAAAACATGTCTTGTATGGCAATTATTTTCAATGTACTAATTAAATGTAAGCTGTTGTGAGTGGTTTGAAGGTTCCTGCCAGCTGTGTGGAAATGTGCCTTTTTTCTGGGAAGGGAGAACAGGTAAAGATGCCTGAAGCTGGGCTGCAGTGCAGGTTGGCTTGTTCTGAACCACTGAGGATTGCAAGAATTCCATGACATAGGATGTGTGGTGAGAGTACACTGAAATTGCCTTTCTTGTCCAAGGTTGTAAAATGTGATTTAGGTGTTACTTAAATGCTTTGCATGTTGTAATTAACCAGCCTTGCAAAATTTTTCTCATCCATTTGTCGCAGGAACTTAATTTAAGCTGCAAAACATCATTTGTTTTCATCACTTTTTAGCATGGAGAATTTTATTCCTGAGCTCGTACATCTTTGGGTTTTTTTTTTTTTTTGGCAAGGCCAGACTGAGGGAGGAACCTGCTTTCTGGTCCATGATGTTTGGAGCACTGTGAAGGTGTGGGAGCAGGGATGGTGGATGATGGCTGGGGGGTTCTGCTAAGTTTTCACTTCTGCAGTCTTCTATGATCTCTGTTTCTGGAGGCAGAAGGACAGACTGGCAGCTGTCATCTGACCTTAGACAGCAATATCACACCTTGTCAGGGCTGCCTGAGGGACAGTGGGTTGTAGCAGGAGTTACTGAATTTGGCTCCAAAGCCAGGAGATGATACAGGAGATGTTTCATGGTCTTTGTGGAGAGTGTGAGCTCTCTCTGACGGTGCTTTCAGGCACCAGGAGTCTGACTAGTGAGTGACAATGCCAGGCAGGACAGGGGAGCCAGCCAGGAACAGGGTGCAGGAAAGGCTCTTCTCAGGTCCCTTAGTCAGAGGGATAACAGAGTAAATTTGGGGTGAAAGTTGATGTCTGATTTTTAAACCAATAAATAGTTGTGTTGTTACTCAGATGTCCTTACATGGGCAGTTTTGCAGAGCTGAACATGCCAGCCATATTCTCCTAACAATCCACTTGTCCCAGAAGCTGTGAGCACTTTCCACACTGAAACACTTTCCACACTTTTAGACAGCTACTGAATGACAATCTTGGCTCTGCTATTTGTGTGTGCCTTTTTTCAATGGTGGTGAGGAGGGAAAAATAGCTTTTGTTACCAAAAATAGTTCTCTTAAGCCACAGCCAGGGCTTTGTCTTATCCTCCCTCCCTGTTGGATTTGAAATATGTATGAATCATGTCTGTGTGCATATGCTGTGTGTGAGATAGTGCACTTACAACTTGGGGATTGAGGAAAAGTGATTTGGCAAATGTTTCTTAAGTACCTCTGGCTTTCACTTTTTTAATCTAAAGCACTCAAATAAGTTTTGTATGTTTAAAGTAAACAATTGGTGTTTGATGTTTGTTCAGTGAGGATGTATGTTAAGGATCTTGAAGCATAATTTCTTGTCTGTCCTTAAATTTGGAAAGAATCCTGTTCTGTCCCTCTTTTCATTGTCCCCCAGGGAGGCCATGGAGATGCTCCAAGGGCTGGAGCCTCTCTGCTCTGGAGCCAGGCTGGGAGAGCTGGGGGTGCTCACATGGAGAAGAGAAGGCTCCAGGGACACCTCAGAGCCCTTTCCAGTGCCTAAAGGGGCTCCAGGAGAGCTGGAGAGGGACCTTGCACAAGGGATGGAGGGACAGGACACAGGGAATGGCTCCCACTGCCAGACGGCAGGGCTGGATGGGAGATTGGGAAGGAATTGTTCCCTGGGAGGGTGGGGAGACCCTGGCACAGGGTGCCCAGAGCAGCTGGAAGTGCTCAAGGCCAGGTTGGATGGGGCTTGGAGCACCCTGGGACAGGGGAAGCCATGGCAAGGGTGGGACAGGGTGGGCTTTAGGGTGTCCCATCCATGACTGTGTGGCACATACAGCAGACATGGCATACCCAGCCCCAGCCTGCTGGGAATTCGCTGTGTGGGACAAACCCATTGCTGTGGGTCTTGTTGTCCCATCCCTCTCATAATTTGTCCTTTTGCATAACCTTCAGGGCTGAGTTTCTAACTCAGATTCAGCTGCCAAACTGATACCAAACAGACTGGTAGCTCATGGGCTCAGAAATACACAAATGGATGAATCAAACCTGGCTGAGAAATAAGAAACCATGAAACTCAAGACTGCTCTGTTGGAGCCTTTGTCTCCATCCCACATCCAGTGTCAATGTAAAATTAAAATAGTTTGACTATGAGCAGAAATGGGGGTAGATTGACACTTGCTCCATGGCTTTGGATGCTCTTTGTTTTCTTTTTAAAAAAGCTTTAAGAGTAATTGGGGGAGGCTTTTATTCTGGTGCTCTGCATCTCCTACTCTGTAGTAATAAATGACAGGTTGTTCTCAGACCAATACTGCTGTAAGGTGGAGCTTTTGGATTTTGGAGTGGATTGGTTGGTTTATTTTAAACATATAATAAATTACAGATATCTGAGGAATTTATTTCCTAGTTTAATTATTTATTAAAATTCAAAGAAAACTTATTTAGATTTTCCCATATTCTTGGCCTCTGTTCTTTTACCCAGCTTTCCTGGTAGCATTTGTCACAAGTGCAGCATGTGATTCATGAGATTGCAGTCTCAAAGGGCTGGGGAGGAGAGAATTTCTAGAAGTGCAATTATTTTTTGCCATATCCCTGTTCCTGTGGAATAGTCTTAATGCTGAGGATTACACACTGAGAGCTGCTGTTTTATGCTGTGTGCTGGCACTGAGTCAGATGTGCTGGCAGGGCAGGCTCTGTGCCAGAAGGGAGACATCAGTGCCCTGAAATACCACTGGCCTCTGTGGTGTGACACCAGGTGTATATTTTTGTCTCCTGGACTTCCAAGAGCAGTGGAATGTTGATATTTAAACTCCTGATGCTTCTTCACTTCTAAAAATGTATTGGGATTTGGACAAACCTGTAATTTTCCAGGAAAAATGTTATATATATAAACATTTATGTATAAAAATGGTTTTATATATATATAACATAAAGGGAGTAGGATGTTCTTGCCACACTGGTGACATGTTTCATGTTAATAAACTTTGCTCATGCTGTAAAATATAAGGAAAATCCATCTTCATGTCTTTGGTTAGCATTTAAACTCCCCACTGCTTCTCTTACAAAGTGCAAGGAGGTGTGATAAGCTCAAATACCATCCTGGGTCAGATTTAATGAGAGTTTCTGTCCTGCCATATGCTTGAGGCAAGCCAGACAAACTTTCCTCTTTCCTGAAAGCTGGAAATGGCTGTCAGGGAATTTGGAAGGGTTACTCAGCTGTAGGCTGCAAACTGCTTTGGGATCACCCAGCAGAACAGCAGTGTGAAAGCTCATTGGGGTTTGGTGTGTCACAGTGCAGGCACATCTTAATGCTCCTGCTCTCTGATGGTGGCAGTGGTGGCTGCTGATTTCAGTGTCTTTTCTCTTAGGAGTGTGCCTGGGTGGCATTTTTCACTTGTTTGCAAAGCCACCTCCAGCCAGTATCCTAAACCACCTGGGACTGAAAAGTGTTTATTTTTGCATCAGGAACAAGTGTCCTTCTATTAACAGAGTGCTTTTCTTTGGAAAAACAACTCTGAATTTAGGTCATGCCTTCATCTCTTCAGGATTGCAAACAGAATCTCTTCAGTATTGCAAAGGCTTGTTTGTTTTGTTCTTTTTCTCTTTCACAACTGCAGTGATTGAAAACATTTCAATCTGTTCCCCTCCATCCAGCTCAGCTGGCTGGTGACTGGGGAGAGCAACTTCTGACCTACCTGTGCTAGATACCTGCTTTCAATAGGAAAACAGGGGCTGGACTGGGAGGGGTTTCATCCATGACCATGTTTACTGGTTAGGCCAGATGTCTTGTCCTTCCCTGTGCAGGATGAAGTTGGGGTGTATGCAAACTCCACTCCTGCTCCTTTTCAGTATCTGACTAAGGTGGGTGAGCACACCTGGGAGTCCCCAGCACATCTTGGTTACTGCAGAGACCACACTGCCTGTTTCAGAGGGAAATCACAACATTATGCACAGAATGGTATTTTGTGTAATTGCTGTAGATAAGAGAGAAATTAACAAAGCCACAGAAAATCTTAGGGTCAGCACTGCCCTTAGTTATTGTTTGTTCTCTGCTCCCACATGGACTGATAATGAGCTTTTCTGCCTTATTTAGTAGTATGCTTGATAGGTACATGTGGGAGTCTGAATGTGTATCTATTGTGCCTGCTTGAATAGACTTCCCTTGTATTTTTTCACCATTTTTACTATTTTATGTTCTTTTTAAAAAACTGACATTAAGGAGAAAATTATGGCAACTGGGTGGCTTTTAGTGCACAGGATGCACTGCAGCATACAGCTCCCTTTAGAAAAAGCTCTAATCTGGCTGTCAGCTGCTTGTAACTATTCTCACACATTCTCATTTCAGAGACTGTGCATATGGCAGGGATGACAACCCTCTTTTCTCAACTGGACTGGAGTTTGGTAGCTGGGACTCTTGAGTCTTCCTCTATTTTTGTCCATTTATGAAGTGTTGATGATACTTGGCTCTCTCATAAGGCTGTCAGGAGCACAGCAGGCTTGATTTGGCACTGAGAAAATGCAGAGAATCTTCTCTGATATTCTTGGGGACAGTATTGTTCTGCCAGCCTCCAAAATTGCCAAATGCTTCCAAAATACCAGTGTTGCTGGGGAGGGCAGCAGGGAGAGAGACAACTGGGTGGTCAAGTGCTTGAGCTCCAGGTCTGTGCTGGATATTGTGGAAGTACTCTCCAAACTTCAAATTGCTGCTGGTCTGTGATTTGATGGTAAAACATGCAGCTGGTCGTGTGTAAAAGACACATCGTGAATATATTAAGGGTAAATGATGAGCTGTGAGAAATTACAAGGGTTGAAAGTATTGATGCAGAAGATTTGAACTGGCTTGGCTTGGCTCCTCCTAAGGTGGTCTCTGTGTGGCTTTGTGTTTCAAAAGTCTTCATGAAACCTCTGCATCACAGAACTGAACATGGGTAAATTTTGTGACTATTCTTCATTTCTGAAAAGATCTTTTTGCATTACTGGTACTGCCACTGCTGTTTGGTGGTGCTCCAGTGACGTGCTTCCAGAAGAGGCTGGGGATGGGAAGATCCTCATTCCCAGGAGATGGCTTCAAAAATCCCCTGAGCAGTCTCATTTTCTTTTTTAGGCTACTTTCAAAAATATTGAGTGTTTGCATTCCCAAAAAGTGGGATGTGTTGAGATGGGCAAAAAAGTGCCTTGTGGTGTCTCTGACCAGCCCTCTAAAGCAGGTGTGGGGTGATGAAATCACTCCTGTGTGCATGGGTACCACACCTCTAACACATTTGCTTTCTGCTGCATTGTGTCCATGTATTGAAGATAAAACAAGGAAAATGAAATGCAACAGCAGAGCTGTTTCTCTGCCACCTCAAGGAAATGGCTCCTGAAGACCTGAGTGACTTTTATTTAGCAAAGCACTCATACTCCTAGCCCCCCTTACATTAGGTGATAAAGCAAAGCTTTTTTTGCCTGGTGAAGCTCCTGAAGGTCATGAAAGTGATTGTTTTTTGAGTGTTCAAAATCCTTTTTGCAAATCCTGTCAGGAACTACTCTACAGAGAGCTATTCCATGTCCTCCCAGCCAGTGGTTTGATGTTCCTTAGCCCTGACAGATGAATTGTGGCTGAAAAGCCATTGCTGAGGACTGTTGCTTTCCAAGGGGATGTGGCAGCTTTGTGCTCCTGGTTGCTAGATTTGGGTACATTGGCCTGTTAATTAATCTTGTGATGACATTCAGGATCCTCCTGCACGTGCTTATGGATGCTGTGAGTGATGTGTGATGGTTGCACCACCCTCTAAAGAAAGCTTGGTGCCCCTCCTGGTTTGGTTTGAATGTGCTGAGGTGGGATGGCATCAGCAGGAGGGTTGAGAAGTGTTGTTTCTTATTGGGCTTACCCTTGGAGCAGGATTGAAGAACTTGATTTTAGTTCTGTTTCTGCCCCTCATGTTTTTGGCTGAGTCCACTGATGTCAGTCCCTCTCCCTGTGGTTTAACTTTTGATGTTGAACTGTTCAGTTTGCTGTGGAAGAATTGGCTGTACAAGGGCTGTATGTTAATAGCAGCTCTAGGAGCAGAAGTCATTGACTCTGGGATGAATATGATAACCTTAAACTCCAGCATAGCATGGTGCTGATGACCCTGTAGTTATTAGAGTCATGTTTACTCTCTGACTGAGATGTTCTTAAGCCAAATTTTATTTCAACCAACAAACAAATATTTTATTTTTATTGTTTCAAATGAGAAAAGTTGTTTGTGCTTAGTACTAAATTATCATGGGTTTAAAAAACAATCAGGAAAAAGAATAATGTTGAGTAGAGCCATAGGAGTGTTTTAATTATGTGAAACTCAAAACATATTTTCACTTTGCTGGAATCTAATATACAGGCTGGAGGTGTGAAAGCTCTGAGTATGACAGAATTACTGAAGAGTAATTCAGGAGCCTCACCACCAGCCAGGATCCTCAGATGATTGGGTGTTCTGACTTCCTCATTTGTGTCACACAGAAGGGAATGCTCAGTACTTTGGATTTCTTTTTCCTTTCTTTTAAAATACATTTCAAGCTTAGTGCTTACTGTCCCATTCAGGGACTGTTGTCAGTGCACTGTATGAGTCTCAGGTCTCCAGAGCTCCCATTCCATTGGGATGGCTTTGATTTCCTCCCAGTTCTTTTCCTCATTAACTTGCAGTGCTCCTACCCACTGCTGCCTGGAGCAGCTCCCGAGCTGGCCCTTGTCACTGGTGCCTCTGGAGTTAACCTGTAGTCCTGGGATATCCCAGGATACCTTCACATCACCCTTCTCCCTGCTTTACACCCACTTGCAGTACAAATGTGTTTGTAATTGTCAGAGAAGAGCTGGTGCCTGGGGGTTTGTGACCCTGCCTGGGCCTTTCAGAGTGAATTACAGTCTTTCATCTCCTCCCAGGGTCAGTTCTCTTTGTAATTGCACTGAAGTGACTTTCCACTACACTTGGTAGACACAGACATGCCATCATTTGTTCTGTGAGACACAGCCTCCCCATAATTACAAGGAATATGTAAACCTGCCTGCCTTGAAGATGGTTTTAGGGTGTTCTCTCTCATTGAATGAGCATAAATCTTCTGGCATGGTCTCATGGTTCCCTGCTGCATTTTCACCTTCCAGTGAAGAACAGAATTTCTGTGTGCCAAGAAAGCTCTTTCTGTTTGGATAATTCTCTTCACTGGCCATACTGGTGCAAACTGGACATAAGCTTACAAGGATGTGTGACATTATCTGTTGTGAAGCAGATAAAAGTGTTGGTATTCTCCAGGGAGCAACCTGTGTTCCAGTATCCCTTCCATTCCAGGAGCCTGGAATGTTTTGTGCAGGAAACACAGACCTCCTTGAGCTGGTGATGTGTTCTGTTTCACTGCCTTTGACTCTGGCTGGTTGTGCTGCTCTCAGGAGTTCCAGGGATTTCTTTCCTTTGCTCACTTTGAATTATTCAGTAAATAACTCCCTAGAAATGACCCAATTGAAGTTTTTTTTAGCCTCCTGTTCCATGTTTTTCAGGTTGCTTCTGTTTGATCCAAGGGCTCCCTGGAAGCCAGGTTGGGGATCACCAAGTTGCTTTTATCCTTGAGGTTTCAGACTTTTCATCTCAATGATGTCTTTCATAAGGAGCTTTACAAACTTTGCTCATTTGTTTTTTTGTGATATGTGGTTAAAGAACAGCAGCCATTGCTTTCTTTGGATGAGATTAGCTCTTGTAAGTCATTCTGATTTTTGATATTTGTAACTGCATTCAGTTTTGGTCTCTGTGATGGCAGCTAGAGGCAACATTTTTTTCTTTATATGAGTAGAATTTGCTCACTAACTCCATGCTGCTACAAAAATTTCCCCCTTAAATCCTCTGAGCTATTTGTACTAATCCTCATTACTATATTTTGTGCATTTCTCTATTTTATCTTTGACTAATGCAGCATTTTTCTCTTGTACCTAAGAAAGCCTTAAAATAGGAATTCTGGAATAGAACAGTATATATAAGAAGATATGTAAGAAGATTGCAGATTACTGTTGGTTTTCTAGTGGCCATTCTTTTCATTGCTGTGTTAATGTAGAGGCTTAATGAGCAAGTTTGGCTCCAGGGCAAGGCTGAGTGCTGCTCTGAACAGCAGCTCCCATCTAGTATGCCTTTGAAATGAAGCATTTGCTATCCTGCCAGCTTTTATTTTTTATTATTTGTGCCTATTGCATTGGTCAGGGCATAGTAAAGGGTGCAGTCACTCAAAGGTGCTTCCTGAAAACCTGGGGAGACTGACAGTGATGCCCTTGGAGCAGCTGCTAAAGCATGTTTTTGATATTTGTGCCTAAATCTAGAGCTGTAATGATCCCTCCACTTCCCTTTGACCTTCTCTTTTCTATATGTGCATTCATCCAAAACCCACCACCATGTCTCCTGAGGGGTGACTCTGTAACAGCCTTGAGAATGTTTTCCAACAGAGCCTTTTGCTGAAGGAAGGCACGTTTAGGTTGGATATTAGGAAGAAATTCTTCCCTGTGAAGGTGGGCACAGGGTGCCCAGAGCAGCTGTGGCTGCCCCAACCCTGGAAATGTCCAAGGCCAGGTTAGATGGGGCTTGGAGCAACCTGGGATAGTGGAAGGTGTCCCTGTGCTGTTCTGGTCCCTGGCAGGGGTTGGAATGAGATGATCTTTAGGGGCCCTTCCAGCCCAAATCAGTCTGTGATGCACTTGTTTGGTGAGGATATGCAGCCTCTGTAAGCCTGCCTCCCCTAGATGGTGTGTGTAGCTGTTTACTTCAGCAGAGTATTTACATTGCTAACACCTTCCTGAAGAGTTTCATGTTCTTCTCTCCCCTTTCTCTTTCAGGCCATGGCCTGTGTGCTTCTCCACAAAGTTCTGCAACTTCATGAACTGAAGCTCTTCGTTACAGAGGAGGAGTGGCAGGAATTGATCACCAGAAGCATCAGCCAAGTGACACAGGTAACAAGCTCCAACACAAGTTCAAAGTACAGGTGACACCTCATGGGTGCTGCTTTCATTCATCTGGTGCTTGGTCTCAGAGCTGCACTCTGGGACTGTGCTCAGCCTAAGTGGTCTTGGAGATCTTTGTGCCTGGTGGCAGCAGCTCTGAGCTGTGCCCACCAGCCTGGCAGAGTCCTTGTGACACCCCTGTGGTGTTCCTGGTGCAGCTCAGTGAGGCTGTGTATAGATCCAAGACACACAGCTTGAATTTTAGGGAATACACTCCTACAGGTCAATTTAAGGTGTTTAAAAAATGGGAAAATAAAAAAGAATGGAATGGTATTGTGAACATTAATTTCAGGACACGTCATGCAAGTTCTGTATCGGAATGAACTTCAGGGCCACAAAAGCAGAGCTGAGGTGCACTGGACTTTTGACTCCTGGTGCATTGCAGGCCTTCTGGACTCCCTTGCTTATATTGTTCATCAGGGAAACCTTAAAATACATTGGAAAATAATTTGTCCAGAAGAAACATTGGCAGAACTTGCAGGGCCCCTGAGTCAGTGGCAGTTGTACCTGAGGTACACCCAAACAGTGTTTGGGTGCAGCTATTTCGTGGGAGATGATCTGTGGGACAGGAGGTTGAAGAAGCAAATGCCATTCACTTTTATTCTTGTGGATTGAAGTGGGGGGAACCAAGCAGCCAAATGAATGTTGTGATGTGGTGACTAAATTTGATGACATGGGAGATTCCAGTCTTGGAGTTTCTACGTAACTGTAATAATGACCTCTTTCTAGGGGTAGCTTTCATTACTTACTTACTCACAGGCTGGCTACATGGTAATTTAGGCTTTTCTATAATTTGCTGTATTGAAACAGAACAAATAGATCTGTTTCTTCCTGTCAGGGAGGGTCAAAAATCTAAGCAAGCTTAAAACAGGGAATTTAAAGATGTTGTTTATAATTCTTGATCCTCAGTTTCATGGAATAACTTTTATTTAAAGATTACATCAGGAATCCAATGGGTGGAGTTAGGTATGATTTTGTTTCACAGCTACATAAAACATGCCACTCCTCCCAACCTGGTCATTTCCATGTTTCTCTCTGGCAGCTGAATACATGCAGAACTCAGTGATTCACTGGGAAACCACAAACATTTACAATGCCTTTATGTTGTTCTTGTCAGGGAGACTTTAGAAACTTGCAACCCATCCAAGATTATAATGAGCTTTGCTATTAAAGTTTCCTCAATGCCTGTCATGTCTGTGGTCATATGTGTTTAAAGAAAAATTCCTGAGAAATACTGTCAGTTTGTTTGGGTTGTCCAAGGTTTCCCCTGTGGGCAGGAGGCCTCCCATACTGTTAAGTGGCAGTGGCATATAGCTGCTGCTTCTCTTTTTGGCCTGAAAAAGTCCTGAGATAACATTTTTACAGGCTGCTGGTGGTGTTCATACATGTGGAGGGTTTGTCTCCCTTCCTCCTGCTTCCCCCATGTACTTAACCCAGCTGGTGTGGCTCTGTGGGGCTGGGGCAGCTGCACATTAAATATTGCTGTAGTGAGAAGGGGTCAAGGATTTTATATTCCATATAATGGTTTTGATTCATAAACAAAGACTGGCACTTGTGCTGAAAGACTTTCTAAGGCTGCAAAAGGAATTCTATGTCTTTTTGGTGGTGCAGAAATGCTCACTTCCTTGAGTAAGAGCTGTAAAAATGTGTAGTGGCTCTATGGTGTAGTAAAACAATATTCACAGTGTCACTGATCTCTTTAAACATGGTAAAAAATCTCTTGTAGTAGAAGTCAGAGGCTGGGAACTGAGCAAATTTCGAATCTGTAGAAAGTATGTATTTATCAAAGAGGCTATTCCACCACTAAAGTAACTTGCTGAAGAGTTTATTAGCCCTGAATCTCCAGGTGGAAGTTGTGTGCTTGGCTGACAGAGAAGCTGCACTTTGGGTAGAAATTCCAGGCCTGATGTTGAAGTTATGGGGTGAGTTTGTTTGGGAAGAGCTTGGACTAAACAACAGCCCTTTCTGTCACTGCTGTCCTCACATGCTCCTGCTTAGCTGGAGGACTGGGAGGGTGCTTGCAGAACTCTGAGTTTCTCCTGCAGCTCAGTCTCATCCCTTTTCTTCTGAGCCTTGTTTCCATGGGCCATTCTAGATCAGCTGTGATTTTAGAGGTGAGTATGTAAGTGAGTGAATGCTGGCAGATGTGGGTGCCTACCTAGGAGAACCTGGACTGAAAGCTGTGGGATGCTGTGGAAAATGATGATATTTATTGCCCTGCCTCTGCTTGAAATGGTTGTATTTGTCATTGGCCATTCCTACCACTGTCCCTCACAAATGATAACTGAGACTTTTGTACCTTTCTTTGACCCAGGGACAGGTTTGCAACTCTTTAACTGATGTGCTCTTGTAATTGAAGCTGTGCTGTTGCTCACAAGGAGGCTGTCACCTGAAGACTTTGCCACACTCTGTGTCCTGTCACATTTGCAGATAGGAGGCTGCAGCTCCCCAGCTGCAGGATTGCCCTGGCAGGCTTAAGGCTGTCACAGAGGACAAGATATTATCTCCTGGTGTCTGCCTGCTTATCCTGTCTTGCCTCAGGGATTGCACTGCACACCTGCTGAGATCCCTTGGTGAGGAGCATCCTCAGCAGGGAGATCTGGGATGGCTTAGGCAGTGATATGAGCTGGAACTGGGGAAGAGGCAATGTGAGACAAGTGCAGTCTTGGATATCACTGAATTATGCAGGCAAAGCTAAGAGGCAGATGAGGGAGAATCAACGGCCAGGAACATTAAGTGAAGAGACAGATTCCTGAAATAGCAGCTCTGGCTGCTGCAAGGCAATGGCTCTTGTTCTTACATAAGCTAACTTGACCTTATTTGTTCCCAAATTGTTTAAGCATGCTTATAAAACATACTCCAGGGCCATGAGGGCTCCAGGTTTGCCCTCTCCCTGCTGTCAGTGAGGCAGGTCTCGATGTCCCATGGGGTACTCTGCAGTTCCCTTGTTTGTGTGAGAGCCCTGCTTGCTCTTGGCTTGTGCTGCTGGGTCACCTGGGCAGAAAGTGTCATCCACAGCCCTGCCCTGCAAAGGTCAGGAAGCAGAAAAACAGCTCTGGCACAGTTTGGGCCTCCCAGATCCTATATAGTTACTTTACACAAAGCAGAATCTTGCTGCAGTTGTTCAAGTCTGCTAACTGGGGATATCTGGGTGGTTTAGTTGTGCTCATGGTATAAAGAAATAGAGTTGGCTTCGTGTTGTAAGTGACAGAGCTCACCTGGGATGCTGGAAGGTTTAACAGAAACATCTTCCTCTTGGAGAGCTTTGTTCTTTATCAGTTGGTCTCAAAGTGCTTTACAAAGGAAGTTCAAAGCAGTGAGTTGTTGATGTAATGAAGAAGGTATTTTGCAGAAACCCAAGATGATTTGGTTTGCTAAAGCCGTTCATCCTGTTTTACAGGTGACACTCCTTGGCTGGCAGCTGAGCCAAGAACCAAACCTGAGATGTCCTGAGACATCTCAGAGACCCTTTTTGTGCATGGGCAATCTCTGAACTTGGCTTCAGAACAGCCCTGTGTGCTGGACACTCACCTCTGTCCCACAGTCATCTCTGCTGACTCTTGTGAGCTGCCCCAAGTAACAGTGAAGCAATTCCAGAGCCTGAGAGGTCCAGTTCCCCATTCCATACAGGAAACTCTCACCCAGTTTTCCTGAGGGATCTCTGGGTTTGCTACTGTGGCCCACACACTCTTTTTTACTCTATCCAGCATCTCTCAATTTGATCTTTCAGCTCTCCCAATTGCCACTGTAGGCAAATTTTGGTGTTGGCATCCCTTGTTAGATATATTTATGTTTTCTTTTTATACGTTACAAAATTGCTGTCTTGGCTTTGGAGAGATCCTGAACCTGTACCAATTTTTCAGTAACTCGCTGACAGATTCAGGACAGGAAATTCCAGGTTCTGAATACATAATTTCATTACCTTTTTTTGTCATCCCTTTCCTAGGGACCAGCTTGCCCCCCTGAACTGAGGTGTTCTGTGTAACTCCCAGCTTATGCTGAAACTCCGTTACGATGTGAAAGTCAAAGGGAATGGGAATAGTCCAGAAAATACATATTTTGATGGCTGTGAACTTCAAAATAGAACAGCCCTCAGAAAACTTGTTAAAACTGCTTTCTCTGGCTTGAACACTATGGTTTCCTGAGGGTTTCCTTTGTCTTTCTTCTGCAATAAATACATCATAGGAAGAGACAAACTTTACTGCTAATTTTCCCTTTGCTTGTTTTGTCAGTGTCATAAGGACTGGGCAGAGCAGACAGTGTTGCACTTGGCTGCTTGAAACCCAAACAGGATCAATGTCACCCACATTTTCTAAAGCCTTCTGAGAGTTTCTAAAATCTTCTAATTTTCTGAGGTTCTTTTTGTATGTTTATAGGTTGAAGTGGAGTCCTTTCAAGGACTCTGTAGGAAAACAATCTATGCTTACATTCTTTTCTCAAGGAGACACATTTGATGGACTTTTGTCTCCACCAGTGTGGATGGAGAGGTGGTAACTTCTCCATCCAATCCAGGGGTAATCCCTGGAAAACTATAAAACCCAAGTGGTAAATAAACTTTTTCTTTTTTTCCTGCCTTCGAGCTCGCTGAGTTCTGTGCCTTCATTTCTGCGTCATATCGTGACAGATCAAGGCATCCTGCACTGTCAAAGTGCCAACAGAATCTAAAAGCCAAGTCCAGTGCAAGCCCAAAGCACTCCTGGGCACCAGTTCTGCAGGCTTTCAGATAATTCCACACAATCCCAGTGAGATGCATTTGGTGCCTCCATGCACTGAGGTGGTTGCTTAGGCTTGGACTGGGCAGGATGAATGCAGACAGGGAA
This sequence comes from Aegithalos caudatus, assembly GCA_013389925.1. Classification (NCBI taxonomy): domain Eukaryota; kingdom Metazoa; phylum Chordata; class Aves; order Passeriformes; family Aegithalidae; genus Aegithalos; species Aegithalos caudatus. The sequence continues at coordinate 412,322 of WEIU01002544.1, read as the reverse complement.
TTCATGGCCTGGGAAGGGATGGCAGAGATAACCCAAGACCTCTTTTCCATATCATGGGAAGTTACTGTGTGCTCCCAAGACCATTGTATGGCATTCCAGGGTGTTGTTAATATGATGTTGTTCAGTGAGGGATTTAAAATAACTCTCTGGAGCTACTGAGAATGTGTAGGGGGAGAGGGATGTACTATTTGGCCTTCCAGTGTGGACATACCTTTAATTTCTGAAGGGCATCACATTTGATTATCAGTGTCTTAATTTGTAGTGAGATAAATTATTAAAGTGACTTCATCAAATCTCTAAAAAAGCCATCCTTCAATTTTTTTCCTTGAAGATTGCCTGAACCTTTATCTGTCCATCTTTATAAATTCTTAATTCATTGCCCTTTCTCAGCCTCTTAGCTTGTAAAATGAGGCCAGTAGTGATTTAACTGATATCCTCAACGTGCTTTCAGAATACTGGATGTCTCTGTGGAGACTTCCTTTTCCTCTGTTCCCTCAGATGTCCTGTGTGGTTTTTCCCTGCTGCATTTTCATATGGCCTTTGGAGGAAAAAAAATCAAGCTCATTAAACTTGGGAAAGTGTTGACATTTTCTGTGAGGATGGCTTCTGGATTTTTTTTTTTGTCTCCTCCCTCTAATAACTGCCAAAATAAACATCACCAAAAATGTCTTTGTTTACACCCTTCAGCATCTGGGTCTGCTTAGTCCCCTGCCTTCCCTTCTTCTCAGGGACAAGCAGAGACTTGGTGGTTCCCACCCTTTGGGAGCATTTCTTGGTGACTTCTTTGTGTTAGAGATGCAAGGAGGTAAATTTTGAACATTTATACTTTCAGTCTTCAGAAACTTAGTGAGAGAAAATGGATGGAGGAGGGACAGCCAGTGCTTTTTTCCTGCCTTTAGGTGCTCTCAGCAGCAGCTGCTGTGCTGCTCAGGTGAGTGGTGTGACCACTTCTCCTTGTGTGCCTGGGGTTGGAAGTGGATGTGGCTCTGTGGATAGATGAAAACTGGAGTGAAGACACATACTGCTCTTCCCTCCTCTCTTCTTTGTCTTCCATGGCTTAGCCCCGAGTTCTGGTTTGGGATCTGTTGTACAGTGAATATTATCATGAAAGGAAGTGTTTGGGGCTTGCTTGTCTGGGTTTGGGAAGCTCAGAGTTGGTTCCTGGCTCTGTCACTTGTGTGCCATCATGTCACTTGGCCTGTGTGAGACGGGAATGATGCTGGCTTGCCTCTTTCCTCTCAGGAGAAGCACAAGCAGAGTAAGAGGTGAGGGGATACTGAGCATGAGTGTTCTGGATGCTCCCATGGGATGGTAGCAGGAGCTGTGAGCATACAGAATACTGCAGTCTTTCAACTGGCTTTCAGTTTCTTTTTAACCTCTCAACAACACAGGAAGGCTCTGCCCTTCTCAGGCCTCACCTGTATGGGGATGTGGGAAATCTTGTGCTTTGCTCAGGTACTGGACACAGCTTGTAGGACCCCAGATGTGCTTGCTGGGCCCCTCTGGGTGTGATTCCACCCCAGGGACCTGAGCCACACCACCAGCAAGATCCCAGGCTGTGCCTTGCTCTGGGATGGGATGTGCAGCACGGAGCTGGGGCACAGCTGGGATCTCTGGCACTACCTCCTTGTGGCTGGGGACACCGGGGTGGAACCTTTGCTGAACTCTGCTGCTGGAGAGACTTTACCTGAGGAACCCCAGGCTGTCCAGTGGTGTAGGGTCATGGAGGGGTGTCTGTGGAAGGACTTGGCTCTGTGTCCAGCCATGAATCCACACATCCATCCATCAGCTTCTGGGCTGCTGTGTGGGAGGAGGGGATGGATGGAGGTAGCACAGCGTGCAGAGGGAATGCAAGCAGTCCAGGCTTCTCCAGCTCTCAAGGATGGATCTGTCAGGCTGATCCCATGGAGGGGAAGGGCTGTTTGTTTCAAACAGGACATGCTGGGAATGCATAAATGTGAAATGGTGTTCAGACTTCCAGCTGGGAACTGAGCTTGTCCCTGGTGGCAGGGCACTCTGTGGCACTTGAGATGCTGCTGTGTCTTGTGGGTCTGGGCTGAGCATGTCCCCCAGTGGTCCCTGTGCAAGGGGCAGAGGTGCAGGCAGGTGTGGTTGTGGAGACTTCCAGAAACATTGCATGGCTCCATGTGGCAGCTTATTGCCATCTCCCCTGCAGGGAAGTGGGCACTGGCTGGGATGATGGCTTTGGCTCTAGGTGCCAGAGCTAGGTGCATAGAGCTTCTTCTTCTGTTTGTGATGGGTTTCAGGGAAGTTTTGGACTTTGAAACTGAGCTGTCTGATTATAACTACCTGCCAGCTCTCTGTCCTGCTTGTGTGACTGAATTACTGCAGGTATTCACCTCCTGTGCTCTAACTTGTTTTACACTTTGTGAAGATGGGGGAATGCTGTGAAGTGCAATGTGACATGGAATGAAGGCCGGATCCTGCAGTAGTTGGGATATATTCATGTGTGATACAGGAATGAGTGATGTAATAAAACCCACTGATTGTTAGGATGCTGGCAGTGTGCAGTTATTCTTGGAGGAATCTGAGCAGCAGAGAACTCTGGATGCAGGAGTGCCCTCCTCCAGAAACAGCCAGAGGCTTTTGGAAGCAGCGAGTCTGACATAACGAGACAAAACCATCTCTGCCAGCTGAATCCACGTAGGGTGAGGCAGGAGCTGTGTTGGCTTGAGGTGAGATGGGAGCTCCAGCTGTGAAAATTGCCTCCATAGTTTTTTCTTTTGGAAGATGACCTGCCCAGGTCTGCTGACAGCTCAGATGTACAGACATGATTAACCATCACAGGTATTGCTGAGCTGGAACTGTGACTGAGATACCCTGTGAAATGGGACTGGCTGTTCCTGAAGCAGCAGAGGAAGAAAAGCAGAAAATGGGAGAAAAGTAACATAAATCAACAAGTGATGCCAGTGTAGCTGTTGGGTATAAATCATGTGGTCTCTGCTTTTAGTATTGCATAATTGGGTTGTTTGACCCTTGGGTTGGTAATGCTTTTAGAGGCCAGGGAGAGAGGGAGTTGAACACCTCTGGAGCAGCACATGGCAGAGAATCACAGAATAGGTGGTTAGACAAGTTCTCCTGGGATTTCCTTTAACTCTGCACCACTGACCTGCAGCATGGCTGGAAGCAAACCCCTGCCTTGTGCCTCAGTCTTGCTATGTCAAACACATCTTTACCAGCCTTGTGCAAGTGCTTGTGATCTGATCAGTGTTCAAGGCTCTCCCAAGGGTGCTGCAGAGGACTGAAATACTACTTCTCTTCTTAAGGCATGTTTGCCATGTGTTGCAGTTTGCCATCTGTTACATAATAGCTTTTGCTTTGATTTTATGATTGGATTATGTACATTCCCCAAATAAAATCAGGGTAGGCCTGTAAAATGATTGACCTCTGCAATTGGGGTGGCAGAGCTGATTTCATCTCTCAGGGACCTGAGTGAGGAAGCAGAACACAGCATGCAGACAATGGTTGGTACCCTATGGAGCAGGAAGTTTTATAATTACTTGAGATTAAGTTATATAAATTCCTGGAAAAGCTGCTTTTGACTTCTGGACCCAGTTTCCATTGAAGAGCCTTTGGATTTCATTCCCTCAATGAATGGGAGCCATTTCCTCAGGCTTGCCAGCAGTCCAGCCCAAACTCAGCTTCTTCTGCATTACCAGAGTGATCATGTTTGTGTTGGTGTCTCATGCTCACAGAAAAAACACAAATCTCTTGGAAGCAAATGCTCCATTCTGTGTAGTCCATGCTATTGGGAGGAGGAGAATGAAGCAATGCCTAATCAGAGGTACCACCTCATGGAATGCTAATGGGAAGTGCTCTGATTGGTGAGGTCAAGGTAGTGACTCTGGGCTGGGCAGGAGTTGGGCTCAGGTCTTTAGGGGAGGCTTGATTGTCTCAGCCTACCACATACAGAGGTGGTGGTGCTGGTTTTCTGCTTTAGTAGCAAATTTGTTTTACACCCTTTGTAGCAGGAGGGAAAGGGAGGAGGCATATGTTAAAAAACAGTAAAACTTAATCTGAATCCAGCTTCCTTAAAGCAAATCCTTCTGCTTCTGGGCTAGAGAAAATTGTCCAGTCTGTAGGAATGAATTATCTGCTGCTGCTTTGTGGCTTCTTTGGCTTCTCCACTCACCCTCCTTGTTCCTTCCTGGTCTTTGAGAGCTGTTTTAAAGTGATCCATTTCAGTAGGGAGCTCTTTCTTTGCAGAGCATCTAAATTAAATAAATAAATAGCCAGTTTGCTTCTGGCTATTTATACTGGTGGAAGTGCAGTTTCCAGATTCATGCAAAACAGTGCTTTTAATTTAGATGTTTAGTCACTAGACTAGTGATGTTTTCCATCTCCAGCTGGGCCAGGCACTTTTCTTTCCACAGGTCTCTATGAATTTGGCTGGGTACCCCCCATTAGATGCATGTCCCAGTTTCCCCAGCACCTCAAAACTTGTGTACTGCTGAACATCAGCCCCTCAGGTGCTATTTCAGAGCTACAGGACTTTTCTGTTGACTTCAGTAGGATTTATTTCAAACCTTTATTTTAAAAGCATCAGGGCAGCAAGAGCAGGCAGAGCCAAGCCAGCATGATTTAAATGCAGTTGTCTGCATCACTCATGTACAGTGAAGAGAAAATGCAATTTATTTTTAACACCTTTTTAATTCTAAAGTGTTTGTCCATTGAACAGATGAAATGACAGTTGACTTCACTTTGGCTCCATCTCACAGCACTGCCCTGATTCTTCTGTCCCAAGGAGCTGGCAATCCATGCTGATTTTCTCATCCTGTGAACTTGTGCACAGCTTAGCAAAATAAGGATCTCAACTAATAATCTCTCTGAAAGGTGATTTAACCACAAGGAAGACTGTTAGCCTGGCAACATTTTGTTCTTCAAATTACAAAGAAAATGCTTATGTAAATCAGCCTTTTTTGTTTATTATTATTTTTCTAATATTTTATTATTAGTGGTAAGTGTAATCAACTGAATGTGTCTGACCCATGGGGTGTTCTATCCTACATGTGAAGATTTATTTATTTTTTTCCAAACACACCCCCTATGTTTGTCTCTCTTTTTACCTGGGAGACTTCAGAGCTGTGGAATTGTGTGACCTTGTAGGTTAATGACAGCTCTGGAATAGAGTTGCAGTGCATCTGTCTATATCAGGAGAGAGTAATTAGCAAGTTATTGATAGTCAGATGAAGTTGCAGCTTGAATTCCAGCCAGCAGAATGGCTTCCTAATACAGGGCTTGAGTGGACCATGCTGAACAGGAAATAACTGTATCTTTATTATATTAAAAAGGTACTCCCAGGGTGTGGAGCCAGTACAGATAGTGAATAATTCTACTTGAAGGCTGCTGTTTTTGCAGACATGTTATCTTGTCTCCACACTTTCTATGCTGAAAGTGTTCCCTACACTCTTGCTGGGCATCATTATTTTTCTGTTGTGAGTGTCATTACTGAAAGAATTTGCTTTGGGGAATAGATTTCTTACATCTCTCAGTGTCTGCAAGGATTTTTCATTTTATTTGCCAACTTTATGCTGATGCAGATACAGAGCAGGTTGCTGAGTCCTTAAATTGTTTCCAGTCTGATTGGAATAAAGGATCTGTGAGAAAAGGATGACATGCAGGGTACAGGTTTGGGGCAGGGACTTCTCAGCCTGAGAACTGAGGATGCTGAGCATGGGGTGGGCTTTGCCCCTTGGCTGTGTGTAAATGTCCAGATCCAAGGAAAGGAGGGCTTGGCCACAAGTGCAGCCTTCTCTAGAGGAGCAGGCTTTGGTGGGACATGCCACTGCCTGTAGCACACTTGTCCTGAAAATCCTATCTCATATTAGTGTGGTCTGTGTGGGGTTTGCTGTGGTGTGTCCACACAGAAATGGAGTGGGGAGGAAAAGGACCATGTCAGCAGGGATGAAGCACAGCTGCAGGCAGAGGATCAGTGCCCCTGAGCCACTGGGCTGCCTCTCTGATCCAGCTGCCTTTTTCTGGCTATTTTCTGCCCTTTTTGTAAATAACTGGCTTTTATTTGACCTATCTTTGGCATGATTTTCCTCTAAGCCAGACCTTTCAGTGTCTCAGAAACCCTGCAGCACACAGAGAGAACACAGGGGAGATTTTTTCCCTCAGTTACTTCAGTGAACTTCAGTTTGACAAGCCCTGTTATAGGCTGGCACCTGGGATTTCCTGGGCATAAGTCTTAATGGATTTTTGCAGTAATGCTGTGTAAATCCCAGCTCCTGAAGCTGAGGAGCTGTGGTCCATCAGGTGTGTCTGGCACACCTTCTTGGCCCTTCCAGGGTGGGGTCAGAGGTTATTGTACCTCTTTTTCTCCAGGAGAGCATCTCCAGTTGTGTTTTAGCTTAGAAACTATGGACAGCAGCAAGGTTGTGCTTCTGTAATATTGCTTGCTCTTACTTTGTCCAGTTGTTTCTTAAATAAACTGGGTATCAGAAGCTTTCACCAAGTGCCTTCCTGAGCTTTTCCAGAGTTTGGTGGGGTTTGTGTTCCAGAATTACTTTGCTGACAGGTGAATCCTGCCATTCATTACTTGTTTTCTGCTTTCTCCTGTGAAGTGTGATTTGTTTCCCCATCTAAAGTGTGCTTCTTCTCAATCTTCTCATTTAATTTGCAGTGCTTGAAAACACTTGGGAATCCCATCATGAAGGCTGAGAAAGAGAAAGTTGCCAAGAGCTTGGAGCTGTTGAACTTTCTCCTTAAAACTGTGACAGGGCAGGTGAGTGTGTGACCCAGCATGTGACAAATGGCTGTTTTCTGAGTACCTTTTAAATGTCACACTTGGATTTTGCCATGTGATTGCTACCTCCCACCTCATTTCCTACCAAAAGTACCTCTAGAGGGAATGCCTGGGTGGATCTGAGGGCAGAAGAGCCCTCCTGTTGACCCACAGTCTTTTTAAGCTGATCTCCAGAGGAGAATCTGTGCAGTGTTCAGCAAACACTTGTGGCATCTCTTTTCTTAGCAGCAGAAATACAACCTGGGGTACAGCAAGGGTGGGTTTTATCCCAGGTGATTGCTCTTTCCTCTCCACTGAACTCCAGAGATCATGATTCCCAAAAACAGACTTAATAGCTTTAAGAGCAGAAGTGAAGCTTTGTTCTGGGGCTTTGTTTTCCCTAATAAAAAAACTCCTTTTTTGAGCATGCAAAGATTTTCTATAGGTGACAAAATACATCCCTGATGTGGTCTTATGTACTGGAGGAAAACACCACAAGCAGCAGAATTGCCAAAGCCCAGTTTCCTACTGATAAGCCCAGAGCTCAGACCACAGCCTATTTCTTTGTGAAGACCTAATAGGAAAATGGGTGGAGAACAGAGATTATTCCAGGGCTCTTGTAGGAGCTGAATGGCCTTTGATACAGCCCTTTCTGCCTGGTTTGACTGAGATTATGCAGTGGGTTATGGAAGATCTTTAGAAACCAGACTGGACATGCTGCTGCTTTTCTCCTGGATGGGTACATAGGCATGTGTCTTCCCTGCTCCCAGCCATGGAGAGGAAAGGAAAGGGGACTGAAGGACCCTCCAGTTCTTTCTATGCCAGCACAGTTCTGTTAGGCTCATGCCTCTCATGGCAGGAGCCCAAGTTTCCAAGCAAACCCAGCAGTGATGGTGTGGTGTGACTCAGCAGCTTGTGCCCCACACTGAAGTGGTGCAGACAGACCCCAGGATTGGTAATTCCTGCCACAGCCTTCCCTAAGAGTGGCCTGTGCCCTGCTGCTGGCAGTGCCCTCCCCAGTTCACTCTGCAGACTGCCTCTGCTTGCCTCCTGCAGAAGCTGGGTGTGAAGCTGACAGAGGTGGAGAACGTGCTGCTGCCCCTGAAGCAGCTGGAAGACTTTGGGAATTCTCCACGGCTCGACTCTCTCTACTGGAACGTCATGCGCTGGCTGAATTACACGTACGTGTCCTGGCACCTGCCTTGTCTGGGGGCTGCCTGCTGCCTGTCCTGCCTGGCCACAGGGATCTGGGGAGTGGGAAGGGAAAGGAAGTCAAGGCAGCAAGTTCAGGGTGGAATTTAATGGAGCTCCTTGGTTGCTGGGGTTGAGAGTCTCATTAATGCTTGTGTGGAATGATGTTGTTCTGTGTCATCGTTCTGTGTGCTTACATCTTGGGATTTGTCCTTGATGGGAGAGGGCTCTAACACATGCCTGGCATGTCTGATCATCTGAGAAATTCCCTGAGAAAGCCAGGGCCACAGGCAGGCATTATCCCACCTCCATGGGTGATACTTTTCCTTATCCTGTGCCTCCTGCACCTTTCTGCTGCTTCTGCCTGTTCCTTGGACTGCCTGTCACATGGATCACACTGCTCCCAGGCTGTAAATGGAGCTGCTGTTGATTTTTTGGCATTCCCTCTGCAGGAAGCCCAAGAAAGAGAAGACAGCCAGCAAGCCCACCCAGGGAGCAGAGGTGCTCAAGAGGAAGAAGAAAGGCTTCCTGCCAGAGACCAAGAAACGCAAGAACCGCAAGAAAGGCGTCCAGGAGAACGGGGTGGCACCAGGGGAGGGTGGAGAAGCAGCAGCCCCAGAGGAAAAGCCCCTGGGAGCAGAAACCCCCAAGCACAAGAAGGGCCTCGTGCCTGGGGGCAGCAAAAAGCATCCAAACAGGGGGGGCAAGGAGAATGGAGTGGCAGAGGTGGGCACTGGGGACCTCCCCACTGCTAATGGAGGAGATGCTGTGGCTGACAAGAAGAAGAAAAGGAAGAGGAAAAACAGAAAAAGAAAAAATGCTGCAGGCAGTGAAACTGAGCAGGTCCCAGCTGCAAAGAAAACCAAGGGGAATGTTGTCCAGAAGACCCAGCAGAAGCAAGAAAAAGCCAAGAAGAAAAAAAAAGTGAAACAAGCACCAGTGCTGCAGGAGTAAACTCCATGGACTCAGCCAGGCCTGGCATGGCTAGCATGGCTCAGTAGACTGTTGAAATAATTTTAATATCTATATTTTTTATGCTCTCCATGACTTTTAAATAAACCTTCCATGATGCTGAGCTCTTAACCTGTGGGTCTGGCTTGAGTGGAAGGTTCAGCCTAGAGCACAGAGCTTCAGGAGGTTACAGCCTCTCCAGGCTCTGGGAGATGCTCACTCTCTCTTCTCTGGCAGTATCAGAGAATCCTCTCTCTGTGATTTCCCAAGGCAGAAGTGAGTCTGGTTTGGATTCCTTGGGGAGCTGGGGTGGGCGTGCTGGCACTGCTGACTTAGTGGTCAAAGCTGTGTGGGACATTCTCCTAAAAGCTCATCCCTGTCCTGCCCAGGCCCAGCAGTGCTCACAGCTTTTCCAGTGTGGGAGATGCAGCCTCTAAAATGCCTGGGGTTAAATGGGTTTGCAGAGGCAAACTCTGGGGTCAGCTCTTTCCAGTCTGACCACCCTGGCACTGTGTGTAACTACCAGGATCTGGTTTTTCTTGCCTTTCTGCTGCTGGGTGCAGGAGGGGTCATGGCCCCTGTGGTGTGCAGGGACATCAATAAATCAGTGAAACAATTGAAATGCTTGATTGATTGGCCACTCTGCCAGGCCACAGCCTGTGTGCAGCCATGCAGGGCACCTGGAACAGCAAGCCTGCAGCAAACAGTCTGGGAAGGTGACAGCCTGGAATTGCATCTGCTCATTTATCCCCAGGCTCCAGAATGCTTGAATGCCATCATGCCTTTGGAGAGTGCCAGGACCAAGTTCTCCCATGTGTTGGGAGTTGAGAGCTTGTTGGTTCTTGTTGAGAGCTGAGGCTGGAAGTGTTTGGAATGCAACTCGTGCTGTAGTTGTCACTAAAGCCTCCCCTGCTCCTGGACATGGGTGTTGGTGCCTGGCCCTGACCCCTCTGCAGCATCTGAGGGAGCAGTGCTGGGTTCATGCTTGGACCTGGTGATCTTGAACCTTTCCAACCTTAGTGATTCTGTGATTCTCTGCAGGCCTCACTGCTCTCCTCCCTGCTGCAGAGGAGTTTGGTGCTGGCTCCTGGCAGGAGCTGTTGCTGGGAGCAGGGCTGTGCTCTCATCCTGCAGGTGGGTCTGTGCCACCAGGCAGAGGTAAGGGCACTGGAAATGTCACACTGCTGTAGGAGGGGGTGAGAGAAGAGCTGCAAAGGGCTGTGCTTGCCTGTGGCTATTTATCTGCCTTTGCAATGATTGCTCAAATGGCACAGAACTCCTGGGAGACAGCAGCTGCAGCAGCACAGACACAACCACTACAGGTCAGTGCCACTGCAGCCCCTGCTCAGTGCCACTGCAGATCCTGCTCAGTGCCACTGCAGATCCTGCTTAGTGCCACTGCAGATCCCTGCTCAGTGCCACTGCAGATCCCTGCTCAGTGCCACTGCAGATCCTGCTCAGTGCCACTGCAGATCCCTGCTCAGTGCCACTGCAGATCCTGCTCAGTGCCACTGCAGATCCCTGCTGAGTGCCACTGCAGATCCTGCTCAGTGCCACTGCAGATCCTGCTCAGTGCCACTGCAGATCCTGCTCAGTGCCACTGCAGCCCTGCAGTTCCACTTTCCCTGTCCCAGCAGGGATCTCACAAGCTGAGCTGCACATCCAAGGTGTGCACTGGCTCCCTGGAGCAGCAGGTGGTGGCTGCACTTTCTGTGCCCACAGCTGAGCAGAGAATCCTTCCTGTGCCTGCCTCTCCCTTCTGCCTCCACAGCTGGCTCCTCAGGGGAGCCAGGCTGAGGGGCACTCCTTGCCTTTGAGGACACAGCCCTTGTGCTGGATGAGGAGGAGTTGGGCAGGCTCTGGACTCTCCAAGTCCAAAGTCTTTCAAGTATTGGCACAGATTGGGCAGGAGGTGAAGGGCAGCTCTCCTTGTGCCCACCCTGGGGTGTTGGCTGTTGGCTTCCAGGCTCTGAAGGGTTGGCAGAGGTACCCACACAGGATGGAGATTTGGGCTGCAGGTGTCACCAGGACACTGCAGGTCAGACCTTCAGGGGGTGGCTGTTCCTGCTCTCTGTGGTGTTCCCACTTGTCTGAGCAGTTCAGGGCTGCACTCACCCTGCTGGACCTTTTCTCCCAAAGCTCTTACTCATCTGGAGGTGGCTGCAGGCTGTGGACTGGAATAGCTGCTGTTGGAACCCAAAGAAGAGCTGCAAATCTCTATTCCCAGGCAGAATGTGTTGGCAATTGCTGCCAATCCTGTCTCCAGGGAAGAAAGCACCTCTGCTCCAAACAGGCCTGTGGACACTGGGGACGCTGCCCTGCCTCTGCCATTTGCTGCTGAGAGCTGCTTCATTGCCTCGTTAAATCCTCAATCCCAGCTAAGCCCCTCCAGCTGTCCCCAGTGAAGACTTTCCATGTATTATGCAAAAGCAGGAGGCCAGCAGGTCATGGCTGTCCTGGTTTAATGATCCAGAGGGACTCCAGAGGGCACAAGGGGCTTCAGATCTGAAGTGTCCCCCTAATGATCTTTCTCTCTGTGCTGTAAGTGGCACATCCTGGGGTTCTGTGCCTCTGCTGTGAGCAACCAGAGGAACAGCAGGCAGGTGTGGTGGCTGGGAAGCAAGAGTGAGCTGGATGGGAGGGTTCTCTGCAGCAGTTTAGGGAGGGAATCTTCACCTGCCTGCAGACAGAGCAGCTGTGGCACCCAGAGCCACCACACTGGGCAAGTCCTTGCCCACAGGAGGCCACTGAGCCTCCCTGGGAAACCTGCCAGGGTCACTGCAGTGAAGAGTTCACGTGGATCAGCTTGTCACTGTCACTGGGAAGGGCAAAGCACGAGGCCAGAGCTGTGCCAGCTGTTGTTTCTGAGAGAGGGAGGCCACTGGGCAGTGTCAGCTATCAGGCTGGAGAGCTTGGCTGACCTCTGCTTCCTGTGCTCAGCCTCCAGGACCTGCAGAGTGGTCAAGGGGAAAAGGGACAGGAGAGCTGCAGGGCACACTGCAAGTCATGCTGCCCTAACAACTCTTGTGCCAGTTAAATTACCTGACTAGGCTGGCTTTGATGCATTGTTTATAGAATGCAGTCACTAATCCAAGTCAAATTGTGTTTCACCAGCACTTATTTGGGCTTTTAATGATGAAAAAGGTTTATTTTACTTGATTTCAGGTCTGTCTGTTGCTTGACCCTTGGGGCTTTGGATGACTGAGCATGCTGTGATTTAAACAAAGCCTTTTCTTCCCAGCTGTCCTGGGCTCAGAGCTCAATGGTTCTTCTGGATGCAGGAGAACAGCCACAGGCCCTGGGCACTGAGCTCAGGGAGGGATGCAATGCTGGAGACTGCCCAAAGCCATGGGACAAACCAGGCACGTGGAGTCCTGTGAGGATGGGGAGGCCCTGGCACAGCTTCCCAGAGGAGCTGTGGCTGCCCCATCCCTGGAAGTGTCCAAGGCCAGGCTGGACAAGTTTTAGAGCATCCTGGGACAGTGGAAAGTGTCCCTGCCATGGCAGGGGGGTGGAATTAATTGGTCTTTATGGTCCTTCCAGCCCAAACCATTCCACGATTCTGTGATTTCTGATATAATGTCCTGTATCTCATACAGAGATTTTGCCAGGGACTCTGGGCACTGGGTGCAGTGTTGGAGTTGCTCAGGAGAGGCTGCTGTGCAATCAGCACCTGTTTGTACAATGTGATAAATGTAACTGCAGCAGTGGCACCAGCACAGAGAGCATCAGCTGTACAGGGCAGCTCAGGAGAGGGTCAGGGCAGCCACCCTGGGCCAGCCCGTGGGGTTTGTCACAGCCTGGGAGAGCTCACAGGCAGCGAGGGAAGGGCTTGTGGAGCAGGGATGGGGAGTGAGAGAGTGTGGGGGCACACACACACACACAGAGACAGACATATACATACATAACACACACATGCATAACACACATACATAACACACGTAACACACACGCAGAACACACACAACACACACATAACATAGACACACACACACACATAACACACATAACAGACACACGTACACATGTAACACACATAGACACAACACACACACACATATAGACACACACACACATAACACACACACAAACACACGGCTATGGCTGTGATCCAAACCCAGTGTGGGCAGCACACACTTCTTAGCAGCAGTTGATGGATGGAAGCTCAAGCTGCTGAGCTTCAAAGCTTATCTATCTGCTGGAACATCAGAATTTGGAAAATGATTCCTAATCAAGTAATTTACAAGAATGATTAAGCTGAAAGCCCCGAGAAGCACTGACAAAAGGCCAGAGGGATGACTGCTGTAAGTGACAGAGCCTTTGCTTTTGCAGTTTCCGGGCCTGGACACTTGCCCTGTGCTGAAGGACCCTGAAGGGGGGCACTGCAGGCTGTGCAGGGGTCAGGGCAGCCTCAGGCAGCCTTGTCCGTGTGTCAGGGCAGCCCAAGGCTGAGCTGCAGGGCCCCTGAAGCAGCAGGACCAGCCCCTTCCCTCCTCTCTTCCCCAAGCCACCACCCTCAGGCTGGTGGGCATGGCTGCTCAGGGTCCCTGGGTGGGGCAGCCTTGGTGCCCACTGTGGGACCACGTGGGAATTGATTTCCTGGCTTCCTGAGCTCCTGAGCCATGGCTCCCACAGCACCCATTTTCATCCATCAGCCAGGTCCTTGTGCTGTGAGGGGCCTGAACGGGGCTGGAGCAGGACCCCACCCCTGTGCCCACACCGACTCCTTCCCCAGCTCTGATCCTGGCTGGATCCAGCTCAGAGGGAAAAGGAGGCTGTGATCCACCACCTTCCCTGCTCCTGCTGTTATTTCCCAACAAACTCCAGGCAGGCTGGTGTCCAGGTAAGTTCTTGGCACCTCTGAGGCTGCTGGAGCTTGGAGCATCCTTATCCCAGGGACCAGCCCTGCAGGCAGCAGCCACAGGGGTGCACAGCCAGGAGGTGACACAAGAAAAGGAGCCAGGAGGTACATTTTAAATACTTTTATTTCTTAATTTACATAAAGGTATATATTTGGCTTATCTTTTTTTATACTCTGAGATTCACAATCAATTGCTCTTAAAAAATAAAATAGTCATTTGCTTCTGAAAGAAATCAGAAAACTATTTTATACTCCTCCCTTGTATAACAAGAAAATGTACTAATACTCCCGTACATCACGTAGAAAAGTGACTGTAAGTGCTGGTTTACCAGACAATAAAGCAAATGGAGAACAAAACAAGCATTTGGGGTGGAGCTTGGGAGAACTCTGCTTCCCAGAGCACAGCCAGACCTTTATGGGGTTTTGTCACCGTGACTGTGAGGGGAGAGGCTCCTGGGGCCACCCCGAGCTGCTCTGGGAGCAGCAGGAGCCCCCTGGGCTGGCAGCTCTCTGCCTTCTGGATCATCCTCCTGCCTCAGTTCCCCAGTGCCCCAACCACCCCAGTGCCACTGCAGCATCGGCTGGGGGGAGTCAGTGCTGTAAAAATCCCCTTATGGAGCAGAGGAAAACCCTCGTGATTAACTGAGGGGAGCTGGAGCCTCCCTGGTGCCTCTGGACACTTGCACAGACCCTGGTGAATGCAGCAGGGATCTGGAAGAGGCCTGAACAGCCTGGATCATGTGGGAGCAGGGATGCAGGGATCCCTTGGTGAAGGTAGGACTCACTTCTCACTGCCTGTTTGCTCCCTTCCCTCTGTCCTTGTTCAAACAGAATCCACAGCATTTCCTTCATGTGCACAAGGGATAAAACCAGCACTGAGCTCTGACAGGGACTGGAGCCTGTCACAAGCAAGGACTGCCAGTGACATTACAGAACACTTCAGTTTCCTTTTCATTGTTGACTCCTGAGAATTAAGTTTAAGGAGAATTCCTAATCTCTGAACCCTAGCAGAAATGTTCCATTTTGTTGACAGTAAATGCTACAACAGAGAGCCTACCAGAAAAGCAATTTAGGAAATGTGGTTAATCTTCTTTGGTCTCTGAGATGAAATGACTGATTGTTGGGTTGCTTTTTGTTTCTTTTTAAACAGCTTAAAAAGGAATTTCTTAATGGGAATCAGAAATTCATGTGCCTTTAAAGCCAAGTGTTTGGCTCCCAGACTACAGGGGCTGTGTTTCCCCTCCCAGTGTAAATAGTGGCACGAGGTAGGAAGTGAAGCATTGTTGGGATTTGCTTTGCTTTGTTATTTCTAGCACCTGCTTGCTCGGGCACTAGAGGAACCCTTGTGGCTCTGGTGCTTTAGCCAAGTCTTAGAGCTGTTGTTAAGGAATTTCAGGTGACAGGAGCCTTGCAGGGCAGTCCTGTGGCGTCTGGGGAGGAGGAAAGGCTCACGGGGTTACAGGAATTCCCAGCCTGGGCAGGGACTTGCTATGGGGGAGCAGCTGGAATTAGAACCATCTCTGCTGTAGGTCCCAGCACATCCTGGCAGGGAATGGGAGATAATCCCAGATTTACTAACAGCACCTTCCTGTGCACAGCCAGGACAGCAGCTCCCAGCCTTAACCCACATCCAGTCCTGGTCTGACACTTCCTGAGCTCATTTAGTCCTTCTGGAACCCCCAAGTGCAGACATTTGTGAGCCATGGGCACAAGAATGAGGTGTTCACCTGCTCCAGTTGTGCTGGACTGGAGGGGGGATCTGAACTGTCAGAGAGGGCTCAGAACAGGGAATGGGGGCCTGCTGAGCCAGTGCCCTTCCTGAGCCAGTGCCCTTCCTGAGCCAGTGCCCTCTCCTATAGCAGTGCCCTCCCTGTGGCAGCCTGGCCCTCTTGAGGACCTGTGCTCCCCCTTCTCCCCTATCCAGCTGACACAGCTTAAATTTGGCTGTGAGGGCAAGTACAGGAATCCAGACTCCAGTGGAATGGCACCAGGACATGCTTCTGCTTTTGAGTCTAAGCCAGTTCAGGCCCTGGCCTTGTGTGAAAGCTCTCAAATGCACCTTTGTAAAGGTCCAGGTGACACCCCAGTGACAGTGCTCTGGGACAGGGCAGGGTTGGGTGTGCAGGAAGCCAAGCTGCTCCCAAAGCAGTGTCAGCCACTGCTCTGGAATACTGACAGGGAGAATTAGCATTGACAGTCTGATATGGCATCATGTAAACAAAGCACGAGGTCACTGGCACAGCATATTGCACTCCCAGGCCCAAGGTACAGCCACTCAGCCAGGTGGATTTTGGTATTTTAGAAGCCTGTGAACCTTCTAAGAAGGCTGAATTTAGCATATGCAAAACTCCAGAGCCCATAGGGATTTCTGTCCAACGTTCTTCTGGGCCTTTCTGTGACAACCACCAGCACACCCAGTGCAGTGAAACTCTCTCCTCTCCCACTGCTCAGTCTCAGTGACAGGTAGGACACCCACTGGAAGTTTTCCTGTGGTGCCTTTGCAGGCCCTGGCACCAGGGCACTGAGAGGAGGAGAGCTGTGGACGTTATTCATGTCTGCTATGGTTGCACAGGCAGCTCCAGATTTCAAATGTTTAAATAAAAACTGTACATCTAAGTATATATATATATATATATATCTCATCTAATGTCTTCAGCAGAGATAAAGCATCTTATAACATATTTAAATAAAAAATAATAATCTGAATCAAGCCTTCAGTGTCAGAGAAAAGGTGATGTACAGAACAGGTCCTCAGCTAGTGCAGTCTGTGGGAGTGGGAGCGCTGGCAGAGCAGCAGCATTCATAGGACACCAGCTGCCCTACAAACAGTGTGGACTTCATTGGCTACAACTAAAACCATTTACACAATCTACAGTTGCTCACTTGGGCAGCACTGTCTGGGTGCAGTGCACAGCTGCTTTCCACGCTCGGGGCCCCGTGAACGTCGCGGTGTTCCAGAGGTTGCCGCGTTCCCGGCTGCCCCGCTCACCTCCCGCTGCCTGGCCCCGCAGGCTGGAGATGGATTTGGTGCTGGAGAGCCCCTCTGAGATGTGGAGCTGAAGGATCCACTGATATCCAGTACAGGAGGGCTTCGAGACTGACATTGGTGTGGTGGGAGCAGGAGTCCACCGCCTCCACTGGCAGCTGCAGACAGGAACAGAGGGCGGTTACTGGAATTCAGGTCCGGACTGGTGACGGTGCTGGGGCCAGCCAGGACAGCCCTGCTGTCTGTGCAAGCAGGGCCTTGGCAAAGCCTGCACTGTGGGAGGTGCTGAAGCCTTTGGGAATGGGAACAAATGCAGTGTGGCCCTGGCCCAGTCTGCTCCAGGTGCAGCCCCCAGGTAGGACTTCAGCACAGCTGCTCCTGGCGTGGGCTGAGGCAGCTCAGCTCAGCACAGGCTCTGTTTTTGTGATAGTTTTGTGATATTCCATTTGGTTTTGACCCCCTCAGTTCACTAAAGAGGGACTGCCTTGTGCCTTAAATTGTCATTTTAAAGGGCTGTCCCTTGGAGAGCCCAGCTGAGAGCCCAGCACAGCCCAGCTCAGCTGCTGACAGGGCAGGGCAGGCACTGCTCTGTCCCTGCAGGCTCTAAGGAGCACGTCAGCATCTCTCCCCACCCTGGTGGTCTGTCCAGCAGCCAACTGCTTTCCTAGATAATGGGGCAAGGATAACCCACACACTGCAGGATTTCCTGTGAGAGGGTCTGTGCTCCATGGTATGCAGGAAATTGCCCCTGAGCTTAAAAATTAGTGGCTGCTGCATTACAGAAAAATTCCCCTATGATGGTGCCCTGGTTTCTTTTAACCTGTATAAAACTGGACCAAAAAAGAGGAAAGTGCAGTGAAAAATATTGGTGTGCCCAGGACACAGGTAGTCACTGGTTTGTAAGGCAGGTTTCAGAAACAGCACCAAGTATTTCCTCCCAGATTTGTTGATGGCTTTAAAAAAACCCAACAAAACAACCCTCCAACTTTATCTAAAAGCTACTGTTAAATAATACCGTGTGAATACACATCCAGCTCAGAGCCTGCAAACTTCCAGCCCTATGCCTGAATCCACACCCCTCTGTGGAAATAACACATCTGCTGTGCTAGAGTTTGCATTACATCTTTTCCCTCAAAAGGCCATTCTGAAGTGTCTTACTGAGTTCTGATTCCCTGATTAGTCTTTCAATGCATTTAATTTATGGGAAGGGAAATCTCCTCTTCAAACCCTTGCTTTAATGAATTTTGGCTCCAGTAAAACGCTGGGAAGTGTTGCTCACCCCCAGCTCCAGCGGCAGCGCTGTGGGGAAGTATAAAGGACAGCAGGGACACAGGGACAGGGTGGGCAGCAGGAAGGGGACAGTCCCTGCTGTCACCCTGGATCCAGGCTTGTAGAGGGGACAGGCCAGCAACAACATTCGGGGTCAGGGCTGCCAGGAAACACTTTCTGCAGAAAATCTGGGCTGTGCCTGAAGTGGTGGTTTGGTTTGGTTTGGTTTGGTTTGGTTTTTGGTAGCAGCCCATGTTTGACCCAGAGCAGGGCAGCAGGAGGTTCTGTGAACACTGGAAGGTTTTACATTCTGGGACAGTCACACTGGGACATGGGTAACATGGGCTTTTCTGCTCAAAGAAGGGAGCAGAATGTTCTGGAAGCAACTCCATACCATAAAGGACACTGGAGTTGGCCCCTGGTTTCCCTGTTCTTGATTTGCTCTGCTTTGGACTCAGGACAGCAAAGGTGCAAAGCAGAGCTGGCTAAGGAAACTTCTCTGAATTCCTAAGGAAGGAAATGAGCTGACAGGGGTTTGGAGCAGGGCTGTAGCTTGAAAGCTACTGCAGGTTTGGGTCACTCACCGTCTCAGACTTTCACAGAGGCTGGTGGCATCACAAGCTGATTCACCCTGTGAAGAGAAAACAAAAGTGTTGTGTGAGAGCTGCAATTAGCAAAGAAATGGATTCCTAATGACATACCAGCCTGGTAAATTCAGGTTTGGGTGGCTTAACAGTGTCTGAAGAAGTGGGGCATTAATAACTGTCCTGCACAATGGTATAAAGCTGAAACCTTGTCACACAGGGGTGCCTGACAGCAATGCTGACAGTGGCTGGAACATGCCAAATAACATTGCTGGCACTAATTGACAAGGATTTGGGAAGGTCCCAAAGGCATCCGGACAGCTATTGCCCTAAGCCAGTACAAGATTGTACACTGGCTGTTGGTGTCCTTCAGCCTGACAGCACAAATGTAAACAGTCACCACTGACAGAAATGAAATTAAGAAAAAGTGAGTTGTCTTTCAGTTTGCAGCTCCTGAAGAGCTGCGGGTGACGGACAGCGTCTGGCAGGGACTGCTGTGTCACCAGGCAGGGGCTGTCCTGCAGCTCCTGGGATGAGGGCAGCGAGGGGATGGCTCCTGTCCGTCTGTGGGACCGGGGGACAGCAGCAATGGTTCTGTACACGCCCTGGAAAATGCAGCCTTGGTCAGCAGCAGCTCCTCTCCCGTCCCCTCCCACGCTGCTGTTCCTCAGGGACAGGAAGGAGCCTCGACAGTGACACCCAGGCAGTGTCACCTGGCAGGTGTCATCCTCGGACTCCGAGAGCTCTGGAACTGCAGCTGAGGTGCTCACGGAGCTGTGGGAACACCTGGATCCTTGCAGCGCTGGGAACCCCCCCCACCTACAGACCTGCCCTGGGGAGGCTCTGAGTGCTTTACACAAGGGCAGCAGCAGCATAAACAAATCTGAGTCACAACGGGAGGGTCTCGCCTACCAGTGCAGGTTGGCGATGTTGGGGTTTAGGACTTTTTGTTTCTTCCTCTAAAAGAATTTTCTCCCGTATGCGTTGCTAGGAGACAATAACGACCGGGTACTTCAGAGAGACAAAAGTGGCCGCAGCTCAGGGAGGGCTCCAGCTGGCTGCTCTGTTTACCTGGGGGTTTCTCTGGCAGGGAGAGATGCCGTGAGGGCTGCGCTGGGCCAGCTGCTGCCCCCCGTGCTCTCGGCTTAGGAGCAGCGCGCTCCAGCCGCTGCCTGAGGGAGGGAATTCGCTGCCAGCGCCGGAGCTCCTGCTTCTGAACTGGGACCTTGTTAACAGCGCACCTCACCACACAAAGGACTGTCACCGTCTGCTCCGTGCCTCAGGGGAAACCCTGGCATCCCCGAGCCCCTTCCCCCTCCAAGGGAGCCTCTCCCGGCCCTGTCTGGGAGCCGCCGCCGCCCGGTCCCCGCCGCGGGTTTTTTCTGCACCGCGGC
>WEIU01002544.1:265901-392174 GCA_013389925.1 Aegithalos caudatus | reverse complement strand
ACCAGCGCCCCTGCCGGCCGTGCCCGGAACTGCAGGCGAGGGACGGCGCCTCCTGCGCGCGGCCCCGGGGAGGCTGCGCTGGTGCCGCTGCTGCTGTCGGTGCTGTTTGTTTGCCTCGTCACACACAGCGGGGAGGAACTGCTGGTCCTGCTCCTGTACCTCTGCCTGAAAGCACTTTAATTTCTAAGTTAGGACAATTCAGAGGGAAGGGGGACATACTCTCCATTCCAAGGGAGGTTCCTACCTTCCTTAGCAGACACCTGACTCTCCAAGCTTCAGCTAAGAACCAAACTGCCCCAGCGTGGTTTCCATTTCTGTCAAAGGCAGCTTCTCCCTGCATCAGTGAAACCCTGGGACAGGTGCACAGGGAATGTCACAGAACTGCCACTGCCTGAGGCCCTGCAGGTGACAAGTGCTCAGGAAACATCACTCTCCTTTGGACACATTAAACCTGAGTTGTGGCTCTTCACCACACTTTGTACCTGACCCAGAACACTTTTTTCCCCACTGAAATGGATTCAAACAGTTCCAGGATAAAAATGATGTGGTACTCAGGGGACACCTTCCAAGAAATCTCTGCATCAGGAATTGGTGCAGCTCAGCCCACAGCTGTTCACTTCACAGCAACCCCACAGGTCTCCAAGGTGCATAGAAGGCTTTGTGCTTTTTCTGCCTTTCCAGGCTATAAACTGAAATATTTCTGATGGAAGAGCTGACCCAAGTTTCTTTGTACAAGTCCCATTCCTGGTAACCCCACTGCACTGGAAATCACATTGTGTTGAGCATTGGAATTGTGCAGAATACATCTGAGAAAATTACCTGGGAATGCTACAGCCAACTTCAAAAGTAGGAAGCAAGCTATGGAATATCACAAAACTATCACAGAACACACAAACTCCAGAGATCTGAGTGAGCCATGGTGTTTGAAAGTCCTATCTCTTGCCACATCATTCATTCCATGTTCTTAGAGGATACAGAATCTACACAGAAAAAGTTTGTTTTGCCATGATTTTGGCATAGACCTGCATTGCTGACACAACTGGAAATAGACACAACTTTCCTGCTTGTAGAACACTTCAGCCTCCTGTGGGATAAAATGTACCACCCTTTTATTTTAACACATTTCTCTCAAGTTCTGCTTTATCTCTGTTTCACAGATGGGAACAGAGGCCTGGAGGGGCTAATCCTGAAATGCTTCTCTAAGATTTGATGGGAAATTAGACTGCACATGACTTGTGAACCTGCTGGGGAGGGAAATGACTTTCAGGGATCACACAGGAAACTGGTGGGCAGGAGAGAGAACTGGAATAGTCCCCAAATTTGGGACAGTGTCTCCTCAGTCCCTCTGAAGCCCTGTGCTGCACACAGTGGTCACTGCCACAACCAATGGCAGTGGGGCTCAGTTTAGGGGTCAGGTGGGATTTTGTTTACTTTTAAAAAAGTAAACCTATAAATAATAAATTTTAAACTCTATTAGGTGGCAAAATGTAGTATGTGGGCTTAAAATAACAAGGCTCAAGAGCATCTAAATCCCTCATTAAGTACCACTTGCCTTTCTAATAATGATAATCCCTCACTGAATGGATCACTGAACACTGGCTCCTAAATTGTTCTGTTTTCTCTGCAGTGTTTTTTTAAGATTGTGAATGTTTTCATTCCTTGAAGAGAGTAGGGTGGGAATCAGTCTGTTATTTCTGGAGGGGCAGGAAACTCACCCAAATTGCCTTTTAAGAACAGAAGCTGTACAACTTTTTTGGTTTTTTTTACAGACTCCTCTAGCAGTTAAAAATGTGGCTGATTCTCTCTAACTCCATCACTTCCTCTCCTGTCAAACCTAAATATTTCTCCTAGATCCTATCAAGTCATTTCCATGTACTCTGACAGCATCTATAATTCTGAAGTATTTATAAGACTGTCTGTTTAATATTAAACTACATGCTCTAGAGCTGTTAAATATTTATGCTATGTAAAATGGATCTAATTTCACTGCACCTCGGCCGGTTAGAGACCTGCATGAGGACAAGACAGCCAATTTAAGATAACAGATGACTGGCCAGGATCTTTTACAGGTCAGCTATGCTCTATTTCAGGACCTGGGCAGGATTATTCTCCAAATGCTCTGCCCTCCCAGCCTTGCTGGTCCCCGAGCCAGCAGCTAATGGAGATTACAGGTTGTAGTGCAGCCAGCACTGCTGGGCAGAGCCAGGGGTCTGAAAGAATTCCTGCTGCCTACATCCAGTGCAAGAACTTTCTGCTCCACCCTGGGCCAGCAAGGGGAGAAGGCAGATCCCCCCTGCAGCTCCCTGTGGGATGTGTGTCCCCCTGGCTGTCCTGCTGGCAGGGCTGTGTCCCTCTGTCCCTGAGCTCCAGCCAGGAGCAGGCTGTCAGGAAGGAGGGCACACCTCAGTGTGTGGGGCTCTGCTGTGCCCGAGGCTCCAAGAGAGGCTGTGCTTACAGAAAGCTTTTGGGAATGCTGCCAGCTTGGTTATTGTCAACTTTCATGCCTAAGTTAAACACCACCTGTATTTCAGTGTCCTGCAGCTTTCCCAAAGCCCAGTTTTCTTGCTGTCTAAACAAGCCAGACTCTGGCTTTTGTAACTGAGAAGCACATTAAGAAATGATGTCCTGGTTTTTACAGCCTGCTGTACTTAACATCACTTAATTTTTACAACCAACAATAAAATGCTTCGGTAGGGTCCTTCTAGCCTGAAAATAACTCAGATTTTGAGTTATGGAGCAGGAGTTTTTTAGTATTGAGTTTTTGAGCTGGACCTCATTCATCACACAGAAGTACTGGGGTTACAAGGGCAGCTGGACCACTGGACTTAGCAGCAATTCCTGCCAGTGATTAAGGACCTTTCTCCTTCATTTCAGTGGAGAGAATTCCGTGTTTCTACTGCAATGTGCCATCAAGTGCCTGTTTGAAGCAGTGCTTTAGGAAGGGACACAGGGGCACCAGTCACTAATGGCAGCCCCCAGCAGATTCCTCCTCTCTGAACTTCCTCAGATGTTGGGAGGTTAAAAACATCTCCAAAAGGCCTTGCAAACACACTGCAACCTGAAATTTTAGTGATGAAAAGTTCATGGCCAGGCATCCTTGAAAGGTAATGAGACTTTATGGCCTTGATCTATGAATAACAAATCTCTTTCCAAATACAGCCAGTTGAAGGGTGTTTTTTGGCACCAGAGCAACATCACCTTCCACCCATGTCTCAGGGATGATGAGCACCCCAGCCAGATGCAGCAGCCTGAAATTCCAGCTACTGAAAAGCAGCATTCAAAGCTGATGTTGCTGCCTGAGATTGGATAAGGAAAACAGAGGTTAAAGATGGTCATTTGTAACTCCACATCTGTATGACTTCAGCTGTAAGAGGAATTTTATCAATTGATCTGTGAACACAGGAAGGTGCTTGCATTGATGCTGCTGTTTTCACTAATTCCTGCAGATAACTGATGAAAGAGTTATGGAGTAGGAGAGCTGGAGCAAATCAAAGCCATGGCTGCTCCTCTTGCACTATTTTGCTCACTGCAGAAGCCAAAACAAATGAGAGATCTCTCAGCTGGACTCTGGCACACCCTGGATGCAAACACTGGTCCCAGTCCTGCAGCAGACACTTTAGGAGCAGCAGGCTGGACACTCCAGTTCAAGTGTGTACCTTTTCTGCCCTTCATTACACAGTTTTTGATCAACAATGCAGCAGGTAACTGGGTTAGACATTGCTGCCCTGCAGGAGCCCTGCAGTTCCCATTTTCACCTGCAGTTGGAAGGAGATGGCTTTGGTTCCCTGCTCCACAGCAGGCCTGGGATGCTGAACAAGCTGCCACAGCCCCCAACTCCTCCCCAAAAAAAAGGCTGCAGAACATTAACCCTCACTACAACCTGTCACCTTCAGTAAGAACAGCAGAATCAGGGACTGCTCCCAGAGAGCAGCTCCTGCTCTGACTGACCTCAGGCTGTTTTGATGGTGAATCAGTAATTCTGGGACAAGATGTGATTGACAACATGAATTCCTGCAGAACTTCAGACTCCAAGCAGCCTGCAGCTGGAAACAGGGAAGGAGAGCAACAGTGATACATCAGCCTAGAGAGCTCCCAGTGAGTGGCACAAGGATGGGATGGCACAGTTAAAAATAGCCCAAGCACTGAGCTTCCTGATGCATCTGACAGGTTATCCAGCCTGCAGGAATGGGCTGCTGATGGAGCTGAGGTCAGTTTGCTGAAGGAAAACAAAATTCAACCAATAATCTGGCAAGGGAGGAGTTTGCTTTGGAGCAGGACCAGTGCTCACTGCCTGCTGCCTGCCTGTGCCCTCATTCCCAGCCTGGGAGGGGGCCCAGGGCTTTGTGCAGCTGCAGCTCCCATCCCAAGGCTCCCACAGGAGCTGGCTGTGCTCAGCACCACGGGCACTGCTGCCCTTCCCTCTGGAGTGCTCAGTCTGTGTGCAGCAGCAGCTCTCCAGAGGGGACAGGGGCTCCTCCAGCTGCACTGAAGAAATGAATTGGCTCAAATCCCCTTTTCTTCCTGCATGTCAGTGGGTTTAGCAAACAAAATATGATAATCACATACAGCAAATGTATTTTCCCCTCTGTTTGGTTCAGCTCCTTAAAGCTGCACAGACTGTGAGTATTTTCCATCTGTTCATTTAATCCAGGTGCTGATTTGTCTCCAGAGGCAGAAACATGGGTCAGCTTCACTTTTTCCTCTTCCATGCATCTTTACTGAGGAGAAAACTGGCATAAAGCACAAATCAATAACCTCTCCTGCTATCTTCCCAGGCAGCTGCAGCAGAACAGATGTGAAGAGGAGCAGTTAACAGCAGCAATCCAGTCCCAAGGACCTGCATGGAAATGAGCTCCAGAGCTCACCAGTCTGAGGGGGAACTCTGACATGGACCCCTGAAGTCTGTGAAGATGCAGGTCTTGGAACTTTGAGCCTGAGTCTGTCTCATTATTATCTGTAAGCATTATTCTGCCAGATATTGATGGGCTCAGTGTTGAGGTGGAGGGATTTTTAGTGCCATGGAAGATGAGTGTAACAACATACACTTATGTCCACTGAAGTAATGGAGAAAAGAGGCAGCGGAGTGCCTCACTTGTGACTGAATGATTGAATGGCAAGGGGGAGAAAACATGACATAACAAGCAGATAAGAACGAATTAAATCTTAAAATAGAAAATCCTGTAGAACTTCCTGATGGCACTTGATTAAAAACATACTTCTTATCCTCCAAAATAACTGCCTCATGCTACAGCTCTTGTCACCAGCCTCTGAGCTACCAGGTGTGGGAAATAATAGAACCATGGAAGGGGTTGGGACCTTGAAGACCACCTCATTCCAAGCCCTTGCCATGGGCAGGGACACATGCCAGTAGAACAGGTTGCCTCAAGGAAACATCCTCCATTCCACTCCACTGTAACAGTCCTGGCAATCCCCATGTGGCTGGTACTGGTCTGGCAGAAATTTTGGGAATGACCAAGCCAGAGCACTTAAGACACTCCTTACTGGAGCACTGGAGGTAATACTCCAGCAGTTTGTCCCTATTTCTCTAAAAGATGTCATTCAGGCTGTGCTGGGTTTGCCTGGAGCAGATTTAATTGAATTTTCCTCCCACTCTCTGGAGTGGGGTTGTGTTTTGGATTTGTGCTGAACATGGGTGATAATATAGAGATGTTTTTGTTATTCCTGAACAGGGCCTGCACAGAGCCAAAGCATTTCTGCTCCTTGTCCTGCTGTGCTGGTGAGGAATTGAGTGTCCATGGGAATTGGGAGAAGGTACAGCCAGGACAGGAGACCCAGACTGATATTCCACACCTTATGACACTGCTCAATATTTAAATTGGAAGGAAGAATGAGAAAGGGAGCATGTTTGGAGTGAAGGTGTTTGTGCTTGCATGTAACCTGTGTGCAAAGGGGCCCTGCTCTCCTGGGGGATGGCTGAACACCCACCTGCCATGGGAATGAATTCCTGGTTTCTTTTGCTTTGTGGTGCAGCTCTTGCTTTCCCTATTAACCTGTCTGTACTCAACCCACAAGTTTTTCAGCTCTTACCCTTCCAATTCTCCCCAGAGTGCTGGTGGGGCAGGGAGAGAGTGGCTGGGAGGGGCTGATGGGGTTAAAGCCTGGCCCAGGTCAAGGACCCAACCACAAGTAAATTGCTCTAACACACCCACAGTCACAGTATCTGCCTTGCAGATTGCTCCACAAGGAGAGATCACTGCTGCTCATAAAAGCTAAAACCTTTGTAAAATGCTCTGACATCAGAAAACAGCAGGGCTGAATTTTTTATGATTTCTTCCATTTCCTTGTGTCAGAGATTGTTTCTTGCTTGGAAGGCTGCTGCCTTCTGCTCAGTGCTCCAGTCACCTGTGTGGGATATGATCAGATTTTGTGTCTGTGCCAGGGCAGCCTTAGAAAAGAATCTGTCTCAGGGAGAATTTAAAATATCCTCCTGCATGGCAAAGTCCCTGTATGCCAAGAATTCTCCTTTGCAATGCCAACACCAATTGACATGCTGAGTCCATTGGTAGCATATGATTTCAGTGCCCCTTGTACATTGTAGGAATGAGCCTTCAATCCTGTTTTACAGCTGATGAACATTTTAGGGACAACATCTGACTTCTTAGGGCTCACAGCAGAGAGTCAGTAGCCAAGACAGCAGGAGGACTTCCAAGCTCTTGGAAAAGTGAGCTTTGGCTTTCCTATAGCATAAGGCACATGGAGAAGTTCCATTCTTTCTGTGGCAGAGCACTAAGTAGTTAGGAATCATGTAGGAAATTGTTTTCCTTTCCCTGTGGCACATGGGATGAACCTGGGAAGTCTGGTGGGGAATGGGTGGGTTTGGAGGACCCAGAGCTCTGCCAGCAGCTCCTTCCCAGTGTCTTGGGCTGCAATGCAGGATGTCCCCAGCAGTGTGTGTTCTGTTACCATCCATTAAAACCAGCTGGGGCCCTGTTCTTTATCCCTGCCAGGACCCACCCTCNTACAGGATCATTGCTCCAACAGAACCACATCTGGCACTGCAGGAGGGCTGGATTGGACTGCTCCCAACACCCAACAGGGTGTCAGGTTGTATTCTGACTCTGTCATTGTTTTCTTTTTTGTTTGTTTGTTTTTTGTACTACTACATTTTTATTTTTAATATTCCTAGTAAGGAACTGTTGCTCCTCTTCCCCATATCTTTGCCTGGGAGCCCCTTAATTTCAAAATCAGTAATTCAGAGGGTGTGTGTGGGCAGCTTCCCCATTCCAAGGGAAGCTCTGGCTTTCCCTGGCAGACACCTCTCTTTCAAACCAGGACACACAACCTGGGGGTTCCCAGAGCTGTGCCAGCTCCAGCTGCCCTGTCCTGCCTGGACTAAAGCAAAGCTCCTGCTGCCAGTGCCCCTCAAACCCCTCAAAAAAATCAGTGCAAGGACCACAATGAGCTCACACTGCCTGTGAACAGCCACACTGACCTCTGACACCTCCCACCCCACCTGCAGGAAATCTGCAGGCTGGCTAAAGTGGCAGAAATCAGCAATTATTCTGTAGGGGACTATTTTCCATCTGCATGACACCAGCAGCTCCCAACTGCAGCAGCAAAGCAGCATTTAAAATCCAAGTCCCAAGTTGGTACATTCTTGGTTTTGGTAACTCTGTATGTGGAATTACAAACATAGCCAGTAAACCAGCAGTAAACCTCCCTACAAGGAGCTTTTCCAACCAGTAATAGAACTACTTACATTTTTACCACCTCTCCCCTTCACATTCTTAACACAGATTCCATATAAACCCTCTAATAGTCTAATCTTGTTCCATCTGCAGTCTGGGAGGTTTTATCATGCCACTCTCAGATACTCAAAACTCAGTCCTTGCTTCTCTCTTTCCATCACCACAGATCCTCTGCTTCTTAATCTGGGCTTTTTGCTGTAAATTCATGTGGCTTCAAAGGCCAAGGATATCTTATCTGGGCTAAAAAAGCACTGTGAGTTTCTACCACTGTAGGAAATGTTTAATTATTGTTCTTTTGAAAGTCAAAACAAATGAAGCAATGATATTCCTCCCCATAAGCAGCTGAGTATCAGCAGTGAGCAAACTGTTCTCAAATATCCCTTTTTGGGAGTTGTTAAAATCCACTTGCAGCTCCTGAAATCCTCAAATCCAAACTCTGCCTCAATGCATCACTGACACATTCTCTCTAAAATAAGTGTCCAGCCTCTTAAAGCCCCCTGTGACACAGCTCCAGCTATTTCAGAGAAGGAATGTTCTTTTTGGCAATGCCAGCTCCCAGAATGGAGCACACTCAGCCTCAGTCAGCTGCCACTTTAATACCTGGGAAATGGTAAATGGAGGGGACTCTGGGCTTTGCTGGCAATAACTTCAGGTCACCTGGTGGGTCCTTTCTGTCTGCAACTGCTGCCACAGAAAAATGAGAGAAAGGGAGGGTTGACAGCTCTGTGAGTCCTTCCCCTGCCCCACATAATAGAATCTGCAAAGCAAAAATAAGGTCAGACACTTTCAAATTGCTGCAATAGGAGAACTGGGAGATAATTTTATATCCAGTTCTGCAAAAGGCTAAAAATAAGCCTGATATGAGGCAGAAGAAAGAGCCTGAAAATGGATTATTCTCATTTTTCCTGTAATGCAATTTGAAGATGTGCCATGTTTAAGACAGCAGAAGTGTCTGGACTAGGGATGGTTCTTTTTGTGGATTTTGCTATCTCCTCTGTAAAGAGTATTTTTTTTTCTAGTGTTTGTACACACCACTTTTAAAATGAAATGTCCACCAGCACTTCTACTCAGCAAGGGCTTCCACATCTGATCAAAGGTGTTAAGAGTAATATTTTTTCTTATTATTAAATGTTTAATTTTCATTTTAGGAGAAAAGAAATACCTGCTTGAATTGTTTAAATAACCTGATTCTTATTATGCAAACAAAGGGGTGAAGGATTCAGGCATGCAGGCTCTCAGGTGCTGTGGTCACTGTTAAAGACTTAAATTCTTTTGTTCTGAGCAGCTGCACTGGTGCAGCTGTTTATTCCTGCTCTGGCTGCACCAGGGATCCACACTGCAGCTGCCTGATCTGCATTGCTGTATCCCTGGTGAAAATATCCAGCCTCTGTCATGCACAGAGGGACTGAGCCAGGATAGAATTTGGACACCCATCCTAAGCATCTTTTCATACCTCTGGAAAAAAACAGAGAACTGAATGTTTCCAGGTGTAAAACTAGGGATTAAGTTAAAAAAAAAAAAAAAAAGTCCTTTGAGGAGTAGAGTATTCCACACTTGCACAAGGTGGTTTTTCAGGAAGAATCCAGGTGAATTTGGTTTTCCCTCAGCAGCAGCTGGGAGTGGCCATGGCTGGGACAGGGCTGCAGGATCACTGCACTCACTGCCCAGAAAAGGATCCTGATACACACTAATTCTGGAGATTTATATCCCTGGTACCCAAAAGTTGTCACAACTTGGGAAAAGCACTTTTTTGAATCCCCCTTCATAATAAAACCCTCACATTTTTCCTAATTACTGATGGAGCTTCTACCAAGTACCAAATGTAGGCTTTTCCCCTGCAGCCCTCCAGGGTGAAGCTTTGTTTGTCCCAGTTCTCTGCACTGTGAGTGGGGAAAGGGGTGAACACAAACCACAGACACAACTCTCAGCAGTGCTGAGCTTTTACTCCCATTGAGTGAGGAGCCTGCACTGCTCCCAGCCTTGGAAACAACTCTCTGGTAGGGCTGCACAGGTACCTGTGACAGAGCTTGAGGATAGAAGTGCAATTATCAGATTTCTGATCCACTTCAGAGGGCTCTGCCATGGCAAGACTGAATTGTCTTCCAGAGAGACTAAAATCCAGCTTGGGTCTCACCAATACTCCTCAAGTAGGTAACAGAATTACAGTTCAGAGTGCTGATGTTTGGAAATAAAATACAGCTGCTTTAACCCCCCTCTGCACAGGTGCAGAGCAGGAAAGAAATAACAACATGGTCAAATGATATCACAGAAGGAATTGTAGTGGAGTGGTTTAAAAAACAATTGAAGTATTTATCATTACTAGTGCCTAAGACCTCTTCCAGAACCCATTCTTAACTGTTTTCTCTCATCACTTTGGAACGCTGGGATTAAATTTGTGTTATGGAACTAGTCACTAAAATGATTGGATTATTAGCACAGAGTGATGTACTCTATCCTGCTCTCTGCTAGTAGTACATTTTCTAAAAGCCTCTTTAAGCTGTCAGACTTCTGAAGCAGCATGAAAATGGTAATAAAAGAATTGTGTTTAAAAAAATTGCTTTAGAAAGAATTTTTTTGTCATTAGTGTTTTGTGAGCAGCCTTGTTGAGTGGAATTCCTGTGCTAAAAAAAATACAAAATATGCCAGGAATTGTGGCAATGATAAAAGTAGTGTGAAAGCCTGGAAATTCTTTTTCTGAAAGGAAGCACGGTGGAAACTGGAGGAAGCTTTACAGGAAAGAGTTGCTATCCTGGTATCTGCCCTGCCTGGAAGAAGAAATTATTTCTAAGCAAATGCCCAGAGACAGCTACACAAAGAGACAAACAAACACAGAAATCCCAGCAATAAATCCCCAAACTACATTTCACAGGAGTGTGGGAACTATAGCAGGGCCAGCTGGGTTTCCACAGGCTGTGGGAGCAGTGTTCCACTCCCCTGCTCCCCTGTTAGCTCACTGGAGGGGTGGGTGACAGCTGCCCTGTGCCCTGACCCTGGCAGTGATGGATGGGTTTCATCTCTGGCGTGCCACACCGGCGCTCGCGATTCCCGCAGGTTAATTGATTTCTTTTGGCAAAGCCTGCTTCCAACTCCTGTTGTCTGAGCAGCAGGACTGACTGCAGAGGGGAAACAAGGCAGCCTGAAATAGAAATTCCTCTGGACCCAGCAAGTGATAGGTAGGATGGAGGGGAGGGGGGCTGGGCAGAAAACAGCCTCTGCCCAAGGTGTGTGATGCCAAGGGCAGATGGCCTGACAGGTGGGAGCTGGATGGTGGATCTGGGGTCCAGAGTGGAGTTTTTATCTGCTAATAGCAAAATGCTCTGTTACCTTTCCTCTCACAGGCAGGCATGGAGATACTGACAAATAAATCCTGCCCCAGGAATTCTGAGAAGCTGCTGGTGGGGGCAGACAGGACCTGGTTGACAGCACAGACCCTGCTGCACGTGGGTCCCTCCCTTACTCCTCTCTTACTTCACTCTCACTTCTCAGGAACTTGAGTGAAGCTGCACTCCAGGAATCTCACTGCAGGGTCCCAGGGTATTTTTAACATAGGAGTGGGCACACCCCAGAAGGAGTACCCTTCCTAGGAGTCACTTGAGAGAAATGATTTTGTTAACCATTATTTATGACAATTGTTCTCCCCAGTGTGCAACACAACGCATCTGTGACTGACTGATACCAAATTCATAAACAAATGTGAGTCAGGAGAGGGAATGATGCTAAAAGAGAAAGGTTTGGCACCTGAATGTTTTTCTTGTAAGAATGGAGCAGTGGCTTTTTGGGAGGCTGGTTGCTCTGGACATGGATAGAGTACAACCAAAGCTGCTAAGGGTAGACAGCAAGAGAGGAATAATCCCTTTTGTATAGGAGAAATTAGAGGGGTGGATGTGATCTCCCTCCCACATTAACTCTGCTGCAAAAGCTGGGGCTTTGGCAGGACAGCTGTGTAAGACACACCCAGCTAGTGACCAGCCTGTGACCTGTGGTGTCTCCTGAGGGAACCAAAACCCTCTTCCTTGAGACCTCCACTGGAGCTGAGAACAGCTGGATACCACAGTGCCCTGCCCAGCATAAAGGTCCAGGTGGGCTTCACATGCTGAAAAAATGGGAGTGACCTGGAGCTCATCACTCTCTGAATCCAGAGCCTCTCCTTCACCACCTGAGGTGCTGTCCTGCCACACTGGCAGCCTGGTGTGATGCAAAGGGACACAAATCACCACAGTCAGAAGTGGAACAAGCACTCTCCCCTCTGAACACAGGAAAGACAAGCCCTGAAGCTTTCCTATACTCAGGTGAGTACCTTGAGCAAAGGAAAATACTGCAGAGGGGGTTTCATCTGCTGTACTGACACCAAATAGGACTTTGGGCTCCTTGCAGCAAAAAAGCCACCCTGAGCACCCAGAGACTTATGTTCATCTTGCCATGTCTGCAGGTGGTCACTACCTGGACTGGCATGTACAGCTTATGTGCACAAGCACAAAGAGAGAGCAGATGCATAAGCTGGAGAGAGAACATAACTGGAGAGCAGATCCCACTTTCCTGCCTCAGGCCATGCCAGGGAGACCATCAGAAGCAAGGGACAGCTTTCATGTCTTCCCCAAATAACATACTGTAGGATTTACCTCTTTTTTCTCTTAGGAAGTCCTGCCTAGCATCTAATCTCCAGCTTCCCTTCCTGCCATTTAAGACCCTTCTGTGCAGATAACAAACCAGGCACATACGTCACGTCCCCAAAGCCACCCTGAAGTTCAACTCTGTAGGATTTCCCATCCTTGTGATGTGAGGTCTTGTTTTTTCATAATGTTTAAACATCTCATTATAGAGGAACTTCTCCCTTCTTTGATATTTATGTATGCTAGTAAAAGGAAGGTGGAACTGCACTTACAGGGCCACAGCACCATCTGTGGCACTGCTTCCAAATCTCTTTCTTCCATCTGATAAGACAGTGTGAGCCAGAAAGTATCACCCAAACGGTTCACACACTTCTGTCAACTCCAAACACCTTATTTTCCTTCTACCTGCACTACACTTAGAGTGATATTCCAGGGCCCTTCTCCCTAAGGTAAATCAAGGCTCCCATTCTCCAGTGGGGGAAAAGCAAAGGCAACTTACAGCCAACACCAAACTAAGTCACCTACCCACATATTCAGCATGACATTACACATAGTAACTCTTATTTTTCAACAATTATGAGAAAGAGACTAACCCCAGAAGTTTGTATGTCATGTGGAAGCGTCTTCCGAATTACTGTAGTTGCCAACCGTGAGATGATCCGAATCGGTTTCTTTACTGAAAAACAGTAGCTTTTTTTTCACCAAGCTGCAAGAAGGGACTGGGAAAGACTCTTTATCACAGCAGCCCTCGAGCACACATGTTCCCACACACAGCTTGCTTCCTCCTTGCCTCGTGTCCTTGGCTGCCAGAGGTGGCCAGCGGGGCTCTGGGGTGGAGGCGGGCGGGTGCAGCCTTGACCACCAAGCTCTGGCAGCACCTCCTGCTCCTCACCTCACACTCCAGCGCTCCCAGCAGCCAGCAGCCCCTCACCACGGACAGCCTGGGCCGTGACATGCTCAGGCAAGGCTGTAAGGGGCCTGTGCTCCCCTCTGAGCCACGTGGCCAACGACTGAGATCCACCAGAGCAGAAGCGTGTAAAGGATGCCCAGCCAGCACGACCCAAGCCCCTGTGCTTCGTGCAGCCTCATGCACTCTGCTGAGCCCGGGCTCTTAACACACAACCCAACATCCTTTACCTGGGAGGGCCAAGGCCAGGGGAGGAGTACAAGCATAATGTTCAAGAGAGCAAACAGGCTGTGGTGCCTCCCCGTTCGCAGTGCCAGGCTACTCACTGTTGTTCAGCTTTAGCTCGGTCACTTAGGAAGAAGAGGGCTGTGGCCAGGAAGAACATCCCTCCCAGGACAACGACAAATGGGCAGAGCATCAGGGCATAACCCAGGCTGAGGAACTCCCAGACTGGGGACTCCTTTGTGCTTTGTCGTATCAGGTCGGAGATCTAAGAGAGAGGGACA
Organism: Aegithalos caudatus; assembly: GCA_013389925.1. Taxonomy (NCBI): domain Eukaryota; kingdom Metazoa; phylum Chordata; class Aves; order Passeriformes; family Aegithalidae; genus Aegithalos; species Aegithalos caudatus. The sequence continues at coordinate 378,442 of WEIU01002544.1, read as the reverse complement.
GAAAGAAAACGAGTCACTGAGATGAAAGAGACACGATGGTAGTGAAGGGAACACCATTCCTGGAACAACCACCCACCAAACATGTGTGAGGTTTAAAATGGAACAGGGTGTTCAGCAGAAGCTGAATGTCCCTTGCACCCTTCAGCCTTCCACACAGGAGCCTGGGCAATTTATGCTGTGAGGCTTGGCAGGGGTTCTCCTCTCTGTGTCACTCTTTTGGCCTGATACGATTCCCACAGGCCTTTCCATGTTCTCCCAGGCTGTGTCAGTGACAGCACCTGTGGGTGTGTGACCTTGCTGTACTGCCCCAACACCCTGGGGAGCCAGCAGGGCCCTGCTGCTGTTGCTCAGGGGGTGAGGCACTGATCAATCTTCTGCAGTGCCTATCGAGCCCTGCTTACTCCCACACCTGACCTACCTTTCAGCAGAGGGAGGTATTAAATTCCATTTCTGTGTACTGAGTGGGAAGGAGGGAAATGCTTTCCAAAGAACAAAAAAAAAAAAACCCCAGAGATCCCATCTAATTTGGGGAAACAGAACTGGAATGTGGGGAGTTCTGCCCATGTCTGAGGTATGGGGCTCATTCCTTCTTCCAGCCTCCCAAGCTTGAAGTGTGATTGTGTCCCAGGCTCAGACACAGGGCTGTGCTCACACTGCACACCACCAGATTTATGGATTAAGGCAATCTGTACCTTCTGACAACCAAAAACCATCATTACATGAAAGCAAACACAAATTATTTACACCTACACAAAGGAGCAGAGACATGCAACAGCACTATTTAGTTTGTTATGAAAAGCTTTTGCTAGAACTGAAATGTAATGTAAAATGTAAATGTAATGCATCTCTGTAGCTAAAACGACCACATTTTAATATTTACTGCCCAGCAAACAACTTTACTCTCCATAAATCCAACAGAGAGGTAACAGCAGTTGGGGTGGGTCTCAAGGCATTGGGTATTTAAATGTCCAGCTCTGTTTTTATCCATGACCTTTTGTTGGTAGAGAAACACTGGTTTATACCAAAAGACTACAGGGAATTTGCAACATAAAATCCTACTGCTGTGCACACATGCAAATCAGCTCCAGAAATAGCCAAAGCTTGTGCAGCAACTTCTAAACTGCCACATTACTGGTAATGGAAGAGCTGGAGCCAAACACAACCTACAAGCAAGTTCTGACATTCAAGGCTTAAATCTTGACAGTGAAAAGAGGAACTGTCACATGCAGGAGAAATCAGCAATTCAGACTCTGCAGAGGCCTGGAAGGTAAATGTGTGTGAGGAGATGCCTCAGCAGAGCCAAGCACAACAAAAGGTCCCAGAAGGATGATGCTCATGGGGACTCAAAAGAACAGGTCACACACTGGGTGTGTGTCAGGAGACTCTGGAGCACTGGGGTCTCTGTGTGTTTCTGCCCCTCACAGCTCAGCCTGGCTCCTGAGGAGGGCTGGAAAAAAGGACCTGCCAGCCCATGCTGCACATGCTGGAGCTGAGGACTGTCCTACAGGATGGAGCCCTCTCAAATAAGGGGAATGAATTAACACTGGAAGAGTGTAACTACAGAAAGAATTGAAGGGGTTTAGCCTGACTTCTCTGTTTCAATCCCTGCCCTAGAAAGGATGAGGAGAAAATTCCAGCGCTTGGGATATGGAAGAGTAGTCCTCTCAAAAAGAACTTTATTCAAAGTGTAAAACACATGAAGAAAAACAGGAGTGTTACAAACAATTCTCATGTGAGACTGAAGGCACACAACAGTGACCATTAGCCTGAGAGATTTATTACAGAACAGCAACAAGACCTGAATGTGAAAAGAATGTGCCCACAGGAAAGTGGCAGAATGTGCTCTGCACCCAGGAGACAGGGACATCAGCTGGTCATTAATTCCCTTTTGTATGCAGACACCTTAATTCCAACATTTCCCTTACTCTTCATTATGAACCAGAATTTGGCATCGAGTCAATGTCTCTGTCAGGCTGAATTGAGGATATTCTAAAACAGAAATCTAGACATTCTAAACCACTTTTCATTTTGGGGAATGGATACAATTATTCTCTAAAAGGACCAGACAATAAATCACTTGACAAATTGACATGATAAGTCAGCAGCAGAGGATGAAAAGCCATGCATGTGCTCCTGATTGCTTTCTCCATGGATGACACGACATTCTAGGCTAAAAACCAGCTTTGAAAGTGTAAAGTCTCCAACAAATAAATCTCCCAATGCAGTTTATCCCACACCTTCCCTTCTAATGCATTGTGTTGACCTTTTATAGCAACAAATCATGTTATTATTAAATCTGCTCTATTTTTCAGTTTTAACCAAACACATTCTGTAAATGCCATTAGAAAAAAAAGCCTTTCCTCCCTTTCAAGGTATAATTCTTTCCACCAAGCCTGCTGGGCTTCCTCATCCAGGTTCCATATAATTCCCCACCAGTGTCTTCATCTCTTAACTCTAGAATTTTATCAGGATGTATAAAAACACATATATGTTTTTATATGACTGTTAACAGTCAGTGTTCTCTGTTGTTCTGTTCCATTTGGTTACAAACCACCTGCTAAGGCTGGAACTTTGGCATCTCCTCTCAAGAGGACACAGGACATAATTACAGACCCAGGCTCCAAGAATGACACACCGTTTGCCAAATGGTCTGCTCTGTATTGCCAATTTTGGCCTTTCCAGACTCCTGGCAACGACAGCATCCTGAGCTGGCCAACTGTGATTTGGCAAGACACAACCAAGCATAATTTTTGGTGTCTTCTCTCTAAGATGAGTAACAAACTGCGGGGGCTGAGCGTGGCCTGTGCCAGCTCTGCAGCACGGAGCCGTGTGTGGGATTCCTTCCTTTGTTCCTCCAGCTGGGAGGTGGCAAAAAGCTCCCAAACATCAATGCAGAATGTGGGGGTGGAGAAACAAGGAGGGAGCCCTGTTGCTGCTCTGCAGTCTAATCACAAATCTTTGATAGCAACCTAGGTGTGCAGGTCCCTGCCTCCTCCCTCAGTGTGCAGAGCTCAGAGCAGGAGGGATGAGTTGTTAAATAAACCTGGGCTGGAGGCGTTCTCACAGCACAACTCGGACGGCGTGTGCCCAGCTGGTGATGCCACTTGGATGGGGTCCAGCTGGACACAGCTCCTGCTCTCCAGAGAACCAGCAGTGCAGCTGGAACAGGCACCATCCCAACCCCAAATGCCCAGCTGTGAATCCATCTGAGTGCAGGAGGCAGCAGAGGAACAAAGGGAAACTTCATTACTGAAGTACGTGGTGTGTGCTTTGGAACAGGGGACAGGCCGTGGATACAGGAGATGCCAAGGTGGGCTGGAGCCCAAGGAAGGCATCTGGATTCTGTGTTCTGTCTCTCCTGAACAGTCCAGGCAGGTAAATTAACTGATTTATTAATTACACAGTGTAATGGTAGCAACATGTCTGAAATCACCATTTCATTTCCTCTCTCGTTGCTGAGTCAATATCTCAATTCCTCTGCAATTGCTTTCTCTAAACTTCTGACATTGCCACTTGGGCACAAATCCTGCTACATAAAAGGGTATTTCTGGCATAAAATATCTGATTTTTGTGATTACCAGTTTGATACAAGCCAGGTTCTCCCTGGCTGATCACTTTAGTACAGTTCCTTCACACAGTATTCCCTGGAACCCCACAATGGTTTGGCATCCACCCACTCTGAAGTCAGTGTGAATGTGAAAGGTTTCTTTAATTTGCTAAAAAAATGGAATATGATTGCAAATGAAGCTGAGAAAGCAAAAATGAGGATTTTATAAAGTAAACCATTTGCTGGGCCTGGAGGGGAGCAGAAGCATTTACACTGCACTAAATGGCATGAGGAACACTTTATAATAAGAGAAAGTAAACCTGTTTTTTTAATGATATTTTTCCCCTCCCAGGATGACCAGGCTGCCTTAAATACGTGGTGCTGCCTTGAAAAAGGCTACAGTAAATTAAGATGCTCCATAGGGATGCTGCTTGCTATGCCAGGACATGACCTTGGGATGTCTGGGGGTCAGAGCTATTTGCTCTGGAGAGGGTTGAAAGTCTCTTTTCTTCAAGTCATTAACTGCCTTTCTCTCTGGTCTGGTCTGCCCAGGGACTTCCTCTGATCCCAGCAATGATGCCTCATTCCATGGGGAATGTGAAGGAACTCCCCTGACAGGGCCCAGGTACCTGAACATGTAGGATGGGGATGCCCATTCCCATGTGGAAAGAGGTCTGTGGCACAGCACCTTTAGCAGCATCCCTGTCCTCACCTCTCCTGGCAGCGTGGGCCCCTTCCCTGTCTGAATATCCCATAAAAGCTGTGTTGGAGAGAATCTGGACACATTCTGAAAGGTGTTCAGCACCATAAAAACTGCCTATCTTGGCAGTGTGCAGGATCCTTGCAGCTCAGAGGAAGAAGACATTATTTAAGGAGGTTTTCAGTGCACAGAGGAGTGACAGAGCAGATGAGACAGAGCTTGAAATACTCGAGTGCAACAACGACCTGCTTGGGATTTCTGGGCTTTCTCTAATGAGATACTTTCACCTACATTAAACATTTATCAAAAAAACTGAGAACCTGCATATCTAACAAAGTCACGAACAGGACAGGTGCACAGAGCTCTGAAGAAACACCAAAGCAGGCTGTGAACCCTTGGCACAGAACATTTTAGAGATGGGAAGTCATTTGGTATTTTATTGCAGGCTTATATCTTATCTGAGTCATCACAAGTGGGAAGTTTGTTAGCTCTTTGCAATGAGGAGATCAATCCCATGAGGACTGGTCTCCAGGTGGTTAATTCTCCTCTTATTCTGCAGCTGACAGCTATGTCAAAGATTTGGCCTTTCAGCACACTATGAAAAAGGCTTTTAATGACTCAGGACCAGAGAAATCCTCAATTTAAAGTTACTGCTTGAAGAAACAGGTAATAAGGATGAGGGGCTGGAGGTTCTCATCCTCACCTTATTTCCCTGGCAAGCACAGCAGATGTCCAGACCAGCCAGGCCAAGTTCCATTTCACCCACCACAGGTGGGTCACACACAAGCATGAAGGTGGGGAAAGATATCTGCAGGAGGAGTGATGCCATCAGGGCTACACCACACCTGTCAAGCAGCTGGGACTTGGTAAAGAAAACAATAGAAACCATAAATGTGTATCACATTTCATCTACCAACTCTATCAGGTGATGGGAGATGCTGCTTTTACAGACTCATGTACATTATATTAGAACATGCTGCAAAAGGCAACGAGACAGAGACCTCTGTTCCATCCTCAACCCCACAGGAGCAGTGCAGTATCTCCTGATGGTCCATGAAACAGAGAGTGCTGCCAGCAGAGTATTTTGCACATTTTTGTTACAGGACATTATTGCCTTTTTGACCTCAGTTCATCTCTTACCCTGCTCTGGCAGGAGAGACAGGACTGTGCAGCCACCAGCAAGCACCTCCTGGGGGATATTTGGGGGATGGCTGCATGGGTCAGACAGGGACAGAACTCCCAGGCTGCAGCATCACATCCCAACCATCCACTTCATTGCCATACCCTGTTTTTAAGTCAGACAGAAGTGGATTTGACTCCCAGTGGGCTGTGGCCCGTTTTAGTCTAGCAAACTAAATTGGAAAAAGTGTTCTTCCAGAGTAAGAGTGTCCTACTCTGAAGCAGCCATAGCATTTTAAACCATAAAATATGAATTTTAAACCACAATACATGAATTCTGCTTTTTCAGGCAAGCAAGTCTTTACACATAGAGCTACTTTCTATACAGATATACTTGGTTAGGTAAACACCTTCAAATCAAACCAACAAAAAAGCTGTTTCAAACTGGGCCAAGAAGCTGTGAAATCTGCACCTCCAGTTATAACTTCCATTAAAAAGTATCTTAATTGCTGCATTTACTACAGTTTTTCTTGCCTTGCCCTAATGAAATGCTGATCTGCCTGCCCTGACACTATGCACCAGGGATAATTAACACTGCTCTGCTAACTACTTGCTAAAGGAAGGTCATTAGTATTCTTGCTGCTTAAATAGCTCATTAGATTTATCAACCTGTTCACAGGAAAGCTGGGGAAGGGAGAAAAGTGAATGGTGCCAAGGCTCCCACAGCCCAGCTGGCATGGAGCAGTGGGAGGTGGTGTCCTTCCAGTAACACTGAAACAGCCCAGGAGGGCAGGAAAGATGGGAATCACCACCAGAGGAGTCCAGGGAGTTTTATCCCATCAAAAGGTGCTTGTGGAGGAGAGCTACCTCTGGCACTTTAGAACACCCTCCTCACAGGCTGAAATAAAAACCCCCTTTTGCTTGTGTTCAGATTTCCAGGAGCAGAAGAGCAGCCAGGAAGTGGAGGGGAACACAAGAAGGATGCTGCAAACCCTGAGCAGGTTCATGCCTGTGCACAGATGGACACAGCAGCATGGACTCACAGTTGTTTTATTTTAAAGGGCAACCAAGATCAAACCAGAAATAGTGAGACAAAGAGTTGTGGTGCTGCCTGAGAAGAGTAACCTATTTCACATGCTGCTGCCACCTCCCTCCACTGGCTCTTCTGAGTCTGAAATGCTGTCTAGGGCAGCAGTTGAAGACCTTTATCTGATACTCAACATTAATGGTGGAGTTTGGGGCATTTCTCTTAACAATTCTGTGCTCCAGCACTTGTGTCTGCACAGTGGGAGTGGTCAAAGACAGAAAAGTACTACACATGTTTGGGTGTAATGCACTGAGCAGATGAGATTTCTCACCAGCTGCCTCAAGAATAAAGTGTGCAGTTCCACTGGAGTTGTTAAAAAGGAGTTATTTAAACTCTACAGGTTGGTTATCACAAAGGTCCTGAAAAAACTTACAGCTCTCTAGGAATAAAAGCTGTCTCATCTACTGAAATACTGCAGCAATGCCTATTGTTATTTGGACATGAACAGGCAGTGCTGATTTACAGCAATCGATCTCAGAGCTTGCCATGTAGCAAAGCTTTATGCAAATTACAGCTGCCACCCTAAAGCTGTATTTGCAGAACTCCTTTCTAAGCCAGTCTTAAGCCTTTTCACCATAATAAAAGTTATCAATATTTAAAGAGACATGAAAAATAGCAACACATACATGCTCCCTGCCACTTGGCTTTTAAGCACTAATGTGTATTTGCTGCTTTGGGTGGTTTAAGGAGCTGCAATGCAAAATTTGGAATGGGGTGAAGTTACAGAAAGTCTGAGTGTGACCTTGAGCTCTCAGGACAAAGCACAGAGCACAGCAGCAATTGCACACCTGAGGCTGTGGCTGATCAGCACCTCCTATGTTCCACATGGGGATTTTAAGATCAATGCAACATTTATTGGTATCCAGCAGAGACAACTGCCTGCCTCAGCTCAGTCTTACAATGACAAGGGTCACCAGCTCTTTATTAAGAGCATTGCTAGAGGGAATCTCACTATAAACTCACCAAAACCATGTAGGATTCCAGCCAGGTTTGATCAAAGCACTGATCTTTTAGTGAGGGAATTCAGGGGGACTCTGTAAGCAGCTGGAAGACACAGCAGAGCTCCAGGATCCCAAGTGAACCCAAGTGATCAGGAGGCTGAATTTCACCCACCCTGAGCCTGCCTGCTGCTGCAGCTCACAGAATCACAGAATAATTAAGGTTGGAAAAGACCTCTGAGATGATCAAGTCTAACCTGTGACTGAATAAAACAGGACAGAGCACGTTGTAAATCAGACCAGAGCACCCAGTGCCATGTCCAAACATTCCTTGGACACCTCCAGGGCCTTCTGCTGCTCCCCTCCTGCTACCCCCTGCTCTTGGTCTGCCTCCTGAAGAGTCTGCAGCCACAGCAGTGGGAGTTGATGCCCTCAGGGTGGGCATTCCCAGAAGGACTGTAGCAATCAGGTTCCCAAATTTCCCTTACACCCAGCAGGAGTAGGTTACTCAGCCCTCACAGGCTGCCTTGAAAATCCTGGTCAGAATCTGAGCTCCTTCTGCAACCTGCCCAGCTGGGGTTTCAGTGCTCTATGAAGATCTCCATCCTGCACTGCAGCTGGACAATTCCTGTGGGTTTTAATACCCAGGTTCAGTGCTTGCCTTAGCTCTGGTGCAGAATCTGACTGTCCTTTCCCTTTAAATAGTATTTGTTTTCCTGTGTTATGTGGAGCTGTAGTTGACCTTTCAGTCCTGGTAGCAGAGGGGGATGAATCAGCCCAGCCAGAAGAGAGGCTGCACAAAGGGATGCTGGCTCCTTTCATGACATGAGTGCTTCACTCCTTCTGCACAGAGCCTTGGACCTGCATTGCCTCCTCACAAATCACCACTGCCCAACAATTACAGCATTAGAGAAGGATAATTCAAAATAATAATGATTTTCCCAGTCTAAAGAAAGCCTAATGCAGCTATTAAATTGAGGCTATATAATTCAGCCAAGAATCCTTAAGTAACTCACAACTTGCTTGATTTCTGAATACCAGGGAGGGCAAGGCAAGGTTGTTATTTCTCCCACCAAAGACCTTTTATTTTTAATCTATGACATTGCAGAGCCCCAGGCAACATTCAAGAATGATTGCAATCATTCAGGGTCCTAGGTATTCCTCCTGGACATCCCTCTTATGTAAGGAAAAGGATGAACATGCAGCAGTCACCTGGGGCACCCTGGCCTGTCCCAGCCCTGCCTTCATCTCCAGCCCCTGCTCTGCCTGCCTCCTCCTCCTCTCCCACATTCCCCACATCACCTGCCCTGCATGAAGCAGCCTCTCCTGCAATTCCTTTGTTCTTGCCACTTCCAAATAACTTCTAAAATAAGATCCTTTCTCCCCAGGTACCCAGAACATTGAAGTAAATAAAGAGTTAAGCTAAATTGTGCATTTTTATTCTCTTGAGAGATTTCTCATTCCTTTGGTCTTCTCAGTCTTCTCTCTATCTGCCTTTTCCTGTGTGCTTCAGAGGGCTACAGAGCAGCCAGAGCACTGCCACTCAAAAGTAAACATTTATGTATATTTAAACAGATATACTCACAAAATTAAGTACATAAAAATAAATATGTGCAGCTACACACATTGGTGTCTCCAGGATGAACAGATGAGTAATGATGATTGTAAAAAAAAGCCCCACAGCACCCAGCAGCTGTGTCTGAGCTGGAGGAGCACATCAAAGCCCTGGCTCTCAGGTGATGGGACCAGTGAAGACCCCAGTTACATCCCTGGGTAGCTGCACATCAGGATCAGGGTCACTTAGGGATTTCTGTGGAAGCTACTATAGTTTATAAATCATGATCTGTGATCTCTGAAACCCCATGCATCAAACTCCACTGAAGGAAAAAGACATTTCCCCAGTACATCCAGATTTCTTTTCCTCATTACATTTCCCAGGCTCTTTATTTTCAACTGCCAGATTTTGGAGCTGGGTCTCCTGTTCTGTTCTGCAGTAGGAAAATGGTGGCACAGCAAGGGAGATCCCCAGCCACTGAAGCAGTCACAGAAGGGAACCCAAAGGAACACCCCAGGAAGGAATATTAATAAAAACCCCTGGCTGGGCACTGCCCAAGCTCCCCAGGGAATGGGCACAGCCCCAAGGCTGCCAGAGCTCCAGAAGTGTTTGGACAATGCTCCCAGGGATGCACAGGCTGGGATTGCTGGGGTGTCTGTGTAGAGCCAGGGGCTGGACTGGATGATCCCTGTCAGTCCCTTCCAGCCCAGAATATTCTGTGGTTCTATGATTTACTATCATACAAACCAGGTACAGCTGTGTGTTGCTGCCCATAAACAGCTATTTGGTTTCTGAGGTCAATTAACAGCTAAACACACACATTACTCTTTTCAAACCTAATTTCTATTGGCCCCATGTCCCCACCACAGCAAGAACACTCTCTCTTTTCAGAGTTGTCTGTGAGCTTTATAAACACCTTAGGCAAAAAAGATGTGGAAGTTTATTTCCCACACCCAAACAGTCCCCCTGGTTTGAACTGCAGCTCACAACAACCCAACCAGGTTAAAAAAAAGGTTGCACTGCTCTGCAGCACTCCCCATTCTGCTGACAAACACAGGCCTTCCTTCCCAGCAGGATCTAACTTGGCATTTCAGGTGAGCAGTTTGGAAAGCAAAGCAAAGCCTGCCAGAGCCTGCAGTGAGCACTTACAAATCCAATGAGATAAGGACTGCCAGCATCTCCCAGGAGGTGTGAAGTGAAACTCTGCAAGGCCACGGCGGTCGCACGGCGAGTTGGAATGACCACGTACTGCAAAGGAGGGAAAGAAACAAAAAACAGGTAAAGAAGCTGAAATAAGAACCTGCCCATCTGTCTTGTACTGCTCAGGGCAGCACAAAACAAACCAGACAGAGCCACTGGGCAGTCCATGGCTGGCCCAGGCAGCCTCAGATCCCTTCCTGCTCTGGGGTTTTCCTGTTGGCAGGTGCCAAGGGAAGGAAACTCTGCCCACCCTGCTCCACTCTCAGCAGTGTTTGGGCTCTCAGCTTTGCCCACATGACACTTTGCTGCTGCTCCTCAGACTGTGTTTTGCTTTGCTGGTGGGGAGAATGAAATTTGAAGTTGCTCAGCACCATCAGCCTTCCAATCAAGGACTGTGCTGTAACCTGGGATATTTGGTTTATAAACCATCAGCAACCCACATCAATATGAAAGGTCATGGTCACACACATCCTCCCTTCCCTCTCCATCTCTTGCCACTTCACATTTTCCTCAAAAATTTGTGATTCCATTTGTGAAAAGTGACAAAGTCACGTCAGGAAAATTTTCCATAGTCAAGATAGTGTATTTGGGTCTCCACTCCTCTAATAGGACATGACACCCTTAGCCAGGTCATGCAGAATCAGTCAGATTACACAGGAGCAGTGGAAAACACAAATTACTTCCCCATGAAGGGACCAGAGCTCACAGATAACAAAGCCCTAACCACGAAAGGGGATGAAAAATTAAAAAATAAAAAAACCCAGCAACCTTCTGTCCTGTAGAATGACCTTAATTTTATAATTCACTTTTTAGAGCCAGAAGAAAGTAATTGTCTCTTGCATAAATTGTTAAAGATGTTGGCTAAGGACATCTGCATCAAGTCCACATATCCCAGTTTATGAATTGATCCTGTCTTGATTTAAAGGCTGGAAGTAATGAAGAATTCAATAGGTCTCTAAATCCAAGTGAGCATTGTTTCTGCCTGTAAGCACTGAATCTCACTGTGCCTTTCCCTGTGGCTCTGACAGGAATGACTCTTGTTCAGCTCCATGATCCCTTTTATTTACCCACTTTCTCTCTGATGGGCTGCCTTCAGTCTTTTTTAGAGGTCCTGCCTTGCCAGGATCCTTGCAATCCTTTCTCAAAGTAATTTATTAATGAAATGTGACATTTCAGGACTGGCCCATCCCCAGCCAGAGATCCACAGAGATCCTTTACCTGAACTGACTGGCAGAGAGGACTCACTCAGGGCACAGGACTAAAGTACATGTGCTTGAACTATTCTCACAGGGAAGGGGAATTGCCCTGTCTGCAGTGGAAAGAATTACCATAAAATCCAGAAACAAAAGGAAAAACATTGAGAAAATCCACACTAGAAGAGAACTGATGCCTATTTAAAATTATCATCTCATTCCTAGCACAGACAATTCCGAATTATGGGTAAAATTAAATTAAATGTTTTTCCTTAGGGTTTGCCCTGTGTGTTCAAATGTCCTCCCAGTTTATCCCTGCTTTGCCAAAGCTGCAAGTGCACACTGCTAATGCACTTTCATGCCATGTACTAAGCAGACATCCTGCTCAACTTCTGTTGTGCAAGAGAAGAGAGCAAGATGTGTTCAGATGCAGAGCAGCTGCCTGGCTGTGGATGTCAGGCCCTGTCCTCCTTTTGCATCCAGGAACTCAGGACACAACTTGAAGAAAGAAATCCCAAGAGGAAAATTAGCTCTACACTTCATTAGAGACACAGAAATGTGCTGAAGGTCAGGATGTGAACAGTAGGAGAGCCCCACAATCCATTCCCACTCCCCAAAGAGGCAGATAATGGATGCAGCCTGGATAGACCAGACAGAAGAAAAGGAAAATTAAGAGAGAGTTAATTTTGTTCTTCCCACTTGGCCCAGTTCACACAGGGGTAGTAGAGAAGCATTCTGCAAGAGCTCTTTGGGAAAGTGCATCTGAGTAGATGTGAAATTCTACCTAATCCAAGAGTTGTGCATAAATGTGAAACACACAATTTGAAACCTAAAATATTTTTTCTTTCTGTAAAGTTTATGTTAACCAATCTGGAGAAAAAAAAACAAAACAAAAAACAACCTGCCTGGTTCTGTATTCTATCCATTTTTATAGCAAAAGGACAAAAGAAATGGCACATTTATTAAAAATTTATCACTTTCAGGGTGTGGCAGTGAATTGATGCTAATTAGAGGAGGAATTCTTAATGATACTTGTATCATATATGTGCATGCATATATAAATATTTATACACATGAATATACACACATATTAGGCATAATTTTGCATGTGTAGCTATATTATGCAAACATAGTTTTGCAAGTAGGAGTACAGTTTCCAGCTTAACTGAAGAAGTTATTGATGGCTGAAACACCATGAAGTGCTACAACTTGGTATATTTGGTCTGGAATTCAAGTGATAAACACCCTCCTCAAAGCAAGAACCCAACATGTAGGAAGCAAATGAACATGATCTCCTTGACAAACATATTGGAAAGACCAAAAAAAGCTTAAACCAGCACCTCCAAAAAACAAAAAACCCAATATACTCCACCCTATCCCTACTTGAAAAACATTTTGTTCTGATGGACAGGAAGCAGTTGGTAGCAAACATCTTCTGTTCTTGGAAGACACAAGTAAATTACCACTCTAAGTGGGCATTTCAATACTAAAATAGAGCTAAATTCAAACCATGCATGGCCTGGTTTGGACATGCCACAGCAGCTGGAGGTGGGAGAGCCACAGCAGCCGAGGCAGAAGCCTGTGGGATTGTCCTGGCTCAGCCCTGGCCCAGGTCCAGAGGCTCCCTGGCCCCAGGAAGCACAGAGGATGGGCAGGGTGGCTGACCAAGCAGCTCTGGAAACCTCTGCTCTTTAAATAGAGGTTCAGAAAGGCCAGGGATTGCTGCTGACATCTCCTTCCTGTGATGAAACCAGCAGGAGTTGGTCTGGAAAAGGTTTGTGGGGAAAGCCAAGGAGAGATCACCCTTCTCCCAGGAAAAGGCCAAGTGCCAATGAGGTGAGTTCTGATGTTTATGTCTAAGCTTTAATAGAAACTCCACTCTCTCAAGCACCCTGCTGCCCCTTCTGGGTCAGGACAATTCCTACTGGCCTCTTTCAGCTCCAAAGACAAAGAAAACATGCACTAACCCTGTTCCAGCCACTGGCAGAACCTGGAAATAGCCCAGTTGTCCCTGCTGTTCAGAAAAGGGAAAGGCTGGGATCCAGAGAGACTCTCCACAAAAGCCAGGCAGACACTGTCTGAAACAAATGCTCCTAAATGAAGTGAAAGGAGGCTGCTGAGGTTTCCAGCACACCATGGAGCAGAGCACCTCCACCTGCAGCCCTTGGATGGTTTGGAATGGGCTCATTCTCAGGCATTCCTCATCCTGCCTTCAAATCCAACCTGCAGCACTTGGAGTATTGTGTGGAGGCACTCAGAGAAGCAACAAGAACCTCTGGAAATGCAATTTATCTTTGGCTATAAAAATAGGGCAGCATTTTGTACTAAATAAATAACTGGGTTTTATTTTTAGGGAAGGTAATCAGAATAAAAGCAACATTCCTACATGCCTATGGCACAGCTGAGCACCAGTCTGTGCCTGTTTCAAGCCTAAAGGAAGACTTTGACTTTACAACAAAACATCAAAGCAGCTCCTCCATTGGCAGGTCATGACCATTTAGAAAGAACTAATGTTTTAAAAGGAAACAGAAATATGCAGAGCAGTTTTTTTTGCATGAATGTCAGGACTATGCATAAACTGGAGGATGGCTTTTCTCAGCAAAGACCTAAAGAGACTGTGATTGAAATAGAGGCACTTTAAATTGCTTCGTGGCTCTTACACAAAAATTCCAAGCCCCTGTCCATCATCTCTGTTTTTGAGATGTAGTATGGAAGAAACCCCCACTATTAGCACCAACTTCCCACAAAGCCCCACACAGTGCACATGTCTCAGAGTGTTACACACTTGCCTGCTGCACTAAAGCTCATTCATTGTTGCTGTTACGAGGCAGCTTTAATGCTACTTTGGGGTTCTGGTAATTTTAAGGCCAATTTGCAAAGATGGCTGATGAAATCTGTTTCATAATTAGCAAGCTCCACACAACACATCCCTCCTTTCCCCAAGCTCCGTCTGAGCATGTGCCTGGGAGGAGATATGGAGAGTTGTGCTCAGGAGAATCAGACCTGTTTTGTACAAATTTGCATTTGGAGCAAATATCAGCCTTTCAGAATCTCAGGCAGTGCAGAGCACTGCAGCACTGACAGTTTTATCAGAGCCAGCACTTGGCACCTTGGACTGCAGAAAAGCCCAGGAGCTGAGCTCCCACCCTTCTGCAGGAGGAGCAGTGGATGCAATGCAAGCACAGAGCTAGGAAGAGCCAACAATTAAATTGGAAGATAATAAGCAAACATCCTTGTTTTGTCATGGAAATTAAACTTGCAAAAACTCTGGAGGTCCTTTACAACTTGTCTGATAGGGTTCTTAAGCAGTCATGGGATCTGTAAATCTTGGGAAAGCTGTGAAAAATCATCTGGGATGCAGTTTCCAAAAAGCCTCACTCCTGGCATAATGAAATTAGCAAGAGCAGTGTTCAGCCAGTATTGAGAGTTTTATCCATGAAAACAGGGTAATATTTATGTATAGGATGAAAGTGTTGTTAAGCTTATGTTAATAATGCTTTTAAACTCCTTCCCAGCCTCGGGCAAGAACAGACACACTTCTGATTACACCAAATAAATAGTAATCAGTAAAATTAATTTGCCAAACATATAAAGTGCATCTGCTAAAGCATTTCCACATCTTTCTCTGGCAAGGACTTCCCACCCAGCTGTCTGTCAAAGGTCTGTAGCCTTGGCTCTCACCTGTTCACAGTCTGGGCCCCTCTCATCCCCTGTGTGATCTGTCTGCACTTCAGCCTGGCTGCTTCCAGCCCTGTCCTCACCTAAGTGATGTTTACATTTATTTCTTTAAAACTTTCACACATCCACTCATGCTGTGAATGCATCAAGCTGGGCATTATATACAGCACTCAATTCTTTTTTCTAAACAGAGCAGAGAACAGTGAGCTGAAAAGTTGACACCAATTACCAAAATCCATTTTTTAACACAGCTTTAGTTTCTTTCCCATGTTTTGGAAAATTGAACTATTATTTGCAATAATTTCTTACAGAACTCATCTGCACTAAAGCAACATAAATAACTGCAAATGCATTCCTACAAAACATCACTGACTATAGGATGCTGGTAAGACAGATGGCAAATCCTATAAAAGCTGTTAAAAAGCTACAGGATATTGAAGTCACATTGAAATCAACACAAAAAACCTCTGTAATTAAATGGGACATTGGTGGCAGCCCTAATACCCTTGATATAACAGAGCAGTTGGTTGAAAATATCTTTTGGGGTTACCTTGAGAAAACACAGGACAAATTTCAGGTCTGTCTCTGGCACAGATTTTCTGGAGGACCTTGAACCTGTCTGACAGGATCCTCCCTCCTGGCAGCTGGGACCACCTCAGCTGAGCCCTTACCTGTGCCAGCCAATGTTCAGAAGAGCATAAAACAGCTGCTCTTTAAACCTCTCCACTAATTCTGAGTGGAGAGAACTGGGATTGCTCCTGGGAACACCACAGCCAGAGGCAGGATGCGACAGGAAGCTCTGGCAGGAGGCAGGAATGAGCAACTCCACATATTGTACTGAAATTTCTTCCTCAGCACAGCTGTCCCCAGGCTGCACATCTGTGCAAGTGCTGAGATACCACCTTATGAATGGCCACAGCAGCCTTGAACCCAGCACAAGCTGCAAAAGCCTGTGGAGGTCCCAGGGAAGCCCCACAGAGCTCTGTCCCACCACAGCTGACCTGACAGGAGGAACCCTGGGAACTAAAAGCCATCCAGTGCTACCAGAGTCCACTGACAACCTTTGTTTTTCTGCGCTTTACCCACCCTGGGAGGAGATTTAACCACCACCTCTCAGAGTGTTCCCTGCACAAATGAGTGAAAGGCAGAAAGTTCATCAGGCAATGCAGTGATGGCAACTGCAGAGCTCCCTTAAAATATAAACACAACCTTGAACTTCAGCATAAACAGAACTTAAGCAGAGGCTTGAAGTTCTTTGCTGAATCAATATATCAACACCATTATCTTTACATCTAAGAATACTGAGCCCGATTGTTTCCTTGCTGATGTTTGCATAACCAACAAATACAAGCCAAGGGAGTTTTCCATTGATGCCAGACTGATGATATTTTTAGTTCTGTCAACAAGCTGACAAAAGACCTCAGGAAGGTCCTGTAATGGTTCTGTGCCTTAGTGCCTTTCTTTTCATACAGTTAGCAACACCCCCTTCACAACAGGGTTTCAACATATATTATGTTTGATGGGCTCTGATGGAAACCTCTACAAAACATGCAGAGCTCTTGAACAAATGTCCAGACTATTTCATGTGAAAATGGGGCTGCTGAGGTCAGCTTGGTGGTTTGAAAGACTTAAAAAGCTCTGTGGTAGAGAAAGAATGGAAAATGAAGGACATGAGCTGAAAAGTCCCTGACAGTTTCCTCTTGGACAAGGTGGATGTAGTCCAAAAATTCTTTAAACTTTCTTTTCCTCTCTGCTCTCCCAGAGGTGGGTCTCTATTGTGCATGTGTTGAATGGTAGGTAGATGGGCTGCCATTGTGGTCAGAGGAGGGAGGGAAGGATTTCCTATTGCAGAACAAAGCTGAATTATTGATAACAAAGCCCACAAATGTGCTGCATGTTAAGAAATGCTGCCTGAATTCTGTGCATGTGCATGTTGCACAAATACTTAAAATTTTGGGAAATGATTGGAATTCAGAAATGTTGTCCTTTCTGGACATCTCTCCCTGGTGCTCAGAACAAAGGACAAAAAATGATCTTTTTTCTCTCTGTCTCCCTGTGTCACTTTTCAATAGGCAAAAACAATAATAATGAAAACCAGAACGGGCTGAAATAGGGACAAGGATCTGGAAGAAATTGTGAACTTCAGGTTGTTCTTGCAAGCTGGAAAACTGCTCTGAACACACAAAGATGCTGTTCCAAAGTGCACTCACCATTAGTATGTCTGCTGTGATAGCCCAGTTTGAAAACAGAAGAGTTTCTCCGATAAAAATGCAAATCTGTTGTAACAAAACACACAAAAAGGAGAAGATTTATTCACTTGACATTCAGAGGAAAAATAACCTGTCACAAACTTTCTTTTGTTGCTTATTTTTCTCATACCTAAACAGCACACTCCTTGTTGCTGTTGTGGTTTATCCTGACTATTAACAAACCATAGACTTGTATCAGAGCTCTAGAGGGCTGGCCTGAAATGTTGTTATTGTAAACTAAGTTTATGATCTACAGAGCAGCTAAATTAAAGGCTGACACATTTGATTTTAGAAGAACATGAAAAACCAGCATGAAGAGACAGCCCCAGGCTTGAATACTTAGAATCATAGAATTCTTGCGGTTGGAAAAGCCCTTTAAGGATCATCAAGTCCAACTTGCACTGTTCTTTTCCAAAAAGCCTGTTAGAAAAGCAAGAAAGCCACAGCTCCCCAAAGCACAGCCATTTCCATTCCTAGGAACCAAGTTTTGTGTTCAGCCCTGTAGCAACCAGCTGAGGTTCTCTGCAGAGAGCTGTGAGCATCCCTTCCCTCCCTGACAGCATTACACGGGAATATCTGGCCAGTGGAGACTGGAATGAAGTATGGGCTTTGCAACATCAGTGTCTTGTGGTGAAATACAATCTTGGCTCTGTGTGGAGATGGTCAGCAAGAGACATTAAAAGCCACAGAACTGCAAGAGTGGCAGCTGTGACATGATGTGACCACTGCCACTGTCTTTCCCACACACCAGTTGAGGTTGCCTAAACCCCTCAGATCACCCTGTCACTGCCAGGAATAATTTGCTTTATTTAGCAAGTCTTACACACTGACCTACAGAAGCTTCCTCTGTTTGTTTCTAAAACTGTCCTTGTTTCCCAAATATTTTCCCTCCCTATCCCCTTTTTCTGTGACTGGATCTGTCATGGTGTTTGAGCCAGTCATTACAGCCCAGCTGGTCAGTTAGGAAATTTCTATTTCCATTTTCTCATTGCCCACTGGTCTGCCTTGAGATTGGCTCTCACTGGAGATGACAAGTGCCAAGGTGAGAACACATCCAATAAACCAAGGTGCTGTCAGGAGTGATACATCCTCAGACCTGCTCTGAAATCTGTCCTGCTACTGCCCTGCAGCTGCTATTGCTGGGGTCCTGTGCCTGGAGAGATTAAATTGAGCTTGGGAACAATGGAATCACACTTCTGAATGCAGCATCAACGTGGCCCTGCCTGCTCCCAGCACTGCAAACAGGCAACTGCTTGGCTTGAGCTGATATGAACTGTACACATTTGAAATGCTACAGGCAGCAAGAACTTGTCCCTTGTGCAGGAATTTAGCACAAGTCCTTTAAATAAATCACTGAAATGCTACAAACTTCAGAGCACACCAGTTCTGAGCTGATGAATGTGTATTTCAAGCAACCCGTGAAACATGAGATTAATAGGTGGGTACTGGTAAAAGGAAAAGAGGAACAAGAGGAAGATCAAAAAGTAGGATAGAAGATACTGACATTAAAAAATGTCTGTCCTTCAGCTGCTGATGGGAGCTTATAAAAATGAGTTCCCCCACTGCAAAGGGCATGTGAGGATATGTGGCATTTCTGCAGAGGGGAGACTCCAGGGATGCTCACAGCAAATAGGGCAGCCCCAGAGCAGCTCCTGAAATGCTCATGGTTTTGACTCCTCACTCACTTTTTGAAGCCTCATTTTACACTGAGACTTCACCCCTTACATACACATCTATTTCTGACTCCAGCTGTGCTGTGTCACGTCTCACCATGCCCATTTGGTGTCTGCTTATCTGTGCTTTTCTGTTGAAGTCATCAGTTAGCCAATTCTGACTCCCAAAAATGATAGATAAAGTAAGTTTCAGAGTGGACACACCAGCAGCTCTCACAGCAAGTTCTAAGCAGGTTACAAATGCCTTCCATGACTGTTTGCAAAGGGTGTATCTGTCAGTATCTTCACTATTTGTATTTCTCTCTGAAATGGTGGGTAAGACACCCTCATGTACTCCTGAATCTGGAGCAATTCTAACTCCAGCTCAGTTCTGGGCAATACTGATGCCCCTGAAGTGGAGAGGTCACCAACAACATGACAACAGAAAGTCCCTGGGGTAGAGACTAAGATGCTGTAAAAGCTCTCTGGCAAGGTTTTACCCCGGGATTTGCTGTTTCTGCAAGATCATAAAATGTCTTTGAGGAATTGAAATAGATGTTGAAATTGAGGAAGCTGGAACAGTGTCAAAGGAAGGCAAAGCAGAACATCTCTCTCCAGTCACTTGGCTATTTAAACAAGTGTAAAATCTGCAGCTGAAATGCCTGAGCAGTGTGAGATGATGATGCCACACATATAATGGGTTTCCAGAGACAGGTTTGAAAACCAAGTTTCAAAGAGTTTGTATTTCAGAAAAAGTGGGACTTACAGATATGCAAATTGGTGCTTTAGGGACCTGGATTACAACACACAAATCCACATGCTGCAAGGAAAGCTGAGTGAGAAGGGATTGGATATACAGCCTAGTAAGGTACTTAGAGAGAGAAATACAGGTGTCTGGGCAGCTAAATGCTACAGAATTGATGTTTTAGTCCACCTTGCCAGCCAGTTCACCACTGCCAATAATTTACTGGATGAGCATGAAAAGATTGTCTGGAAAAAAGTCATCTGTCCACCTGCCTCAGATGGGAGTGGTTGCTACAGAATGGGAACTGCCCCCAGGGACCAAAATGACTTACAAGAAAGGACTGAGCAGGAGAGAAATAGTACATGTGTTCAGGGCAGGAGGAGAGCAGACAGCACACATGTAAGGGGCAGAGTGATCATGTTATTGAAATGCAGGTCTATTCCAAAGAAATCAAAACTATAAAACCAAGAAATTAAAAAGCAAGGGCTCTGCAGGTTCTTGCTGGAGTGCTGAACACTTCATTTAAGCTGAGGCCTGTATCAATCAACATTAAAGCTCTCAACTGTTAACTAAAGCAGGGAGTTGGTGGTCTGGTAGCCACCACAGCTCTCACACAGTGAGAGAGAACATCACCATCATGGGACCCACCTAATTGCTTGGAAGTGAGAATTTTAAGGCTCTGAGCCAATGAGGGTTCCAAAAACATTCATTGTCAATTTTTGCATGGTGTGATCCACAAGAGAAGCCTAAGGACAGTCACAGTACAGAAGGTTGGCAAATACCACCATGCTGGGGGACAGACATTGCCCTGCCTTTCACAGACAGAGCTCAAGGACGTGAGCCAGGACAAGCTGGCAAGGAAGATATCAGAGACAAGAAAAATCAACCCATACATTTTACTGTATTGTTTCCAGAAGGAGATTTTATCATGGATTTTGAGATAAGGAAGGTAATCTAGCCCATCATTTTGTCCACCAGTCACAGAACACCTCCCCTTCATTATGGACCAATGAAACTTAAAACAAAGTCAATGAGAAGCTGCTACACCATGCAGCCTGGCAATGCAGGTCTCCTACTCTTCCTTGCAATACAAGGGAATTAAACACTCTGGAAGTCTGCAAGATTGCAACAGCCCTTTGAATGGTATGGAAAAACATGAGTTTGTGTTAGAAACTTGCCTTGGGAAGTCAATTCAGTGTGGCACTGCCTTGTGTTATGAGACACTGGCAGCTCCAACCCAGACCTGTCCTCTGTTTCTGGGATCAGGTTTCCAGCAGCAGAGTATTTAGGGCTGTGGAGAGGCAGTGCTCCTTGCTTCAGGCCAACAGCATCACAGACAGCCTCATATTCCTTATACCCCCTCCATATGCAGCTGTAACTTCCTTTGCAAATCATTGACTCTTTATTAGATTTACTGCTCATCCATAATAAATTGTTTCTAGGACTGTTTAAATGATACTGTCTATATTTATATACTTAAACAATGCAGAATAGTCACATGGCTATTAAAAAAAATAGAAAAAATATAAAAATGAGACTAATAGCTACCTCCTGCTGCACAATTTTTGAGAACAGTATTTTCAGCCCAGAAAGGAAGAGGTTTTTGTATAAAGAGACTGAACAGCACAAATGAACAGTCTGTCACTAGGTCTGAGAAAGGAGGAAATCACAGCTCTGTCTGCACAAGGAGGTGGAGGGAGCAGGTGAAGGGTGTGATGGATCAATGAAAGGAGGGTTAGTGAATCATTCACCAACCAGTAACACCCTCTCACAGGTTCTCTGAGGTGATCATTTTTCTGCCAGTTCAAATGTTAGCTCATGGTCACAAACCAGAGATCTGAATCTTAAACAGCCAGAGGAGGTATTCTTGGCTCTGTCTTAATGATTTTGAACTTCCACTCTTTGTGGTTGTGCTTGCCCATAACTGTGGCAGCTGCTGAAAGACTCACCACTAACCATGGCCAGGCCAGTGCTCAAAATACAGAGAAATGAGGAACAGAAGCTGGCTGGTTACTTGTACATGAATTCTCCTTGCTGGATGAGCGTGTGCTGCTGTGTGCAAGGGAAGGGTGGGCTTTCAGAAGGGATCCCACTACTCCAAACATCTCATACTTTCCCTTCATAAACTTCTCCCAGGTCCCAGGCTTCTCTCATTCTGACATTAAAAGGAAACCAGAGACTTATTCAGTGACTGGATTTTTATTCTCTACTGAAAGCAAGATTCTAGCCTGAGGCTGGATTATTATAGTTGAGCTTTTCTTTCTCCCTTCAGTCTAACTAAAAGAGGGTTGGTTTAGATGAGATGTAAGGAAGGAGTTTTTCATAAAGGAGATAAAGCATTGGCACAGGGTGGCCAGGAGGTGGTGGGTGCCTCATTCCTGGAAATATCCAAGGCCAGATTGGAGGGGGCTCTCAGCAGTAAGTGGAAGGTGTTCCTGCACAGTGCAGGGGGGTTGGACTACATGACCTTCAAAAGTCCCTTCCAACCCAAACCATTCTATTTAGCTGTATCTATTTGATATCTTTTATATAATTCAATTATAAGCACTCAGGGAGGGGCCATATTTTAATCTGCATTTGTACAGCATCAAGTACTGTAGGTTCCTGGGCTATTGTAATACAGATAACAAATTGAAATTACTGGGTAATTAATACTGGCCTGGTGCAATCCACCTAGTTATGGAAATGAATGGTACTGAAAGAGAGCCAAAAGCTTGCCCACAGACAAATTACACTGTAATTGTCATCTGGTACCACTGCAGCTACAATACCCTCACTGCAAGGGAAGTGCTCAATTTTCCTGTACCAAAACATTAGGCAAGAGCAATAAAGGTGTGGATTGAGGTGCAGATAGAACAGCCCAAAGGCTGTGGGTTTCCATGGAGCTCTGAATTCTGATGGCAGCAGGGATAAGCAGTTGAGAATTCCAGGCACACTTAGACAGTGCCATGAGGCAAAAAATAAGGACATTCAGAAGGGCAAAGGCAAGCAAACGCCCCAGGCTTTTCTGCAGGGGGACAATGCACCCAGTCTTGCAAGGAGCTTGGTAGGGGCTGGCATATGGCAAGGATTATACTCACATAGGCTCCCACGATGCTGCTCTTGGCAGCCACGAAGATCAGGCAGATGAAGATGGCTGATCCCAGCATCCCAACCGCACACACCAGAGGATCCGCGCGCTGCGTCTTGGAGCGGCACCACTTGGTTGCTCCTGCCCCTGTGATTACACCCAGGAAGCCAGTGAAGCAAGTGATTGCTCCAAAGATCAAACTGTTAAAAAAAAAAAAAAAAAAGAAAAAAAGAAAAAAAAAAAAAAAAAAGAAAAAATTGGTTTTTTTTTTTTTTTTTTCCCCAAAATGGGCATGGTCTTTGGACAAATTATTTTTTTCAACTGACTAATGGAAATCTGCACTATTTGCACAATTTGCACAATGGCTTTGTAAATTTTAAATAAAACAAAAGCTCACAATTTCAGCCCTCTTTCCCTGCAATTAAGAAAAAAAACCACAGCATATGAAATTTATCATTGTACACAGGGTTTGATCCATGGGCAAAGGGCTCCCTGGGGTGGAACTGGGATTCCTACAAAATGGCCTGAACAGCTAATTATGTATGCACAACACTAATTAATAACATATACATTGATCATTTAAGGGGAAATCATGGACAGGCATCAGGAAGTTTCAGGGCAAGGAAACCTAAAAAGACTTAAATACCAGTGATTTCCAACATACTTTGACTTTATAACTCCTTTCAGGGCACTTCAAAGAAGCTTTTTGCTGTTAGGTTGCACATTTGAAATGTGTTAATTTCAATTTAAAGCACCAGGAGGATTCTCCATGTGATATGTGCAGGACTTGGACTACAGGGTCTTGGGCAACCACATTAGAGTAGCTCGAGGACAGTTCAAAATTGAGGTGTCACCAAGGAGGGGAACTCCTCTTTGCAAACAGCAGATGGGCAGCCAGGCTGGAGCTGTGTTTTGCTCACTGCATTTTTGTGGAACAGCCTGAGATTGCCTGCTGGACACTCTGGTGATGGGACTCCACACCAATAACTACTTTAATTGAGGTGGGATTATGTCTGCTAAGGCAAGAAGGTTTTCCTAATATTATTTTCCCTCATGAGCTAAAAAGCAAAATATCTGATAAAAGGCTTTTTAATACCTTTTATTTACCTGGTGGAATGCTTTTATAGCATTTTCTGGTTTGTGCCACCATTGTAAATCACAAAATGAAAAATTGCTGTTCATAGCTTATGTGTTGCAAGTGATATTCCACAACCAGGACTGAAAACCCAAACCTCTGTATACCACCAAACACTCCAGCCCAAAGTGTCCCAGATCTCTGGGACATTCTTCAGCAAAACTCAGCACACACAGCAGTTTACAGAGCAATAAAACGGGGAGTCCTGCCTCACACAGAAACAAAAGCCTCCAGGATTAGTCCCTGCAGCTTTAGGGGAACCATTCCAACCTCTGAATTACAGGCACCACTGGGGCTTCCTAACCTGCCAGCTGATTCTGCTGCTATCACAGATGGGTCTTATAAGAACCCAAATTCTCAGCTCTCCAAACATCCTCCTTAAAGGATTTCTCTTTTCTTTTTTCTCCTCTGCACCGCAGCCTGGGAACTAAGACAGAGCTGAGGTCATTGCTGCTCCCTTGGTTTGACTTCATGCAATGAAGAAGAGAAATAAAGCCTGGTTTACAATCCCAGCATTTCCTATCATTGTTGCAAGGACCTAGAGGAAATTACAGACATTCTAGTACCTTGTCTCTGTGGGACTTGCCTGTTTCCTCTGGTAAATAAGCCCCCACCCCCTCTCCCCCTCTGTACAGCAGCTGACTCTGACTCTCACCTATCTTTGGTGCCACAGGGCTGGGAGCTGCAGGTCTCTGCTGTCTTCTGCACCACCTGTGCTCTGTGAAGGTACAGAGGGATCCACATGCCCAGTGCCCCAGTGGCAAAGGAGACAGCTGAGGTGGCCAGGGATGAGAACACGTAGCTGCGGCTGTGGGGAAAAGCAAGAGGAGGTTTTAGTGGGGAGAGTGAAGAGGCAGGAGCCCCTCCCAGGAGCCAGTGCCTCAGGGACAAAGCCCAGTGTGCCCCCACACCTGCCACCTCCCTTTGCCAAGGGGCAGAGGCAACACGAGGTACAAAGGAATGGAGAAGCATGGAGTATTCACGTGTGATGCTCCAATGATAACAATACTGAACCCATCAGAGATGCTTCACAGGATGTTTCTGGGGACTGTACTGGGTCACTATGACATGATATGTGAATTACAGGACTTTCACCCTAATGTCACCTGTTCACTTGAATGAGCAGTTTCCCTTCTCCCCCCCAATCCATGCAGTTACTACTTACATAAACTACCAAAAGCAGTAACATAGAAATAATGATAAATTATCTAATATGCTTTTCACAGTCCTTTGGCACTGGACGACAATACCAGGGAGGTATTCTAGCCAGTAGTTCTAAAAATGAAGGGCATCACAAGTCTCCCATCAGAACTACAAGGTAACCCTGAATTCACAAGTGAAAGTATTTGCACATTCACAGGGCAGTTTTCTGGAAGGAAGTGCAGCTGCTAAAACACTCATGAGCATGTGAACCTTTATGCACACATACAAGCACCCAAGCACAATCTGTTCTCATGGATTCAGTCATACATGGTTGTTCACATACATTTAAATTTGCCATAGTGCAAGGTTCTGTGTGTTTTTTTATCTTAAAATGCTAAAAGTCTCTTTTCCCCCTGAGTAGAACAGCTCCTTTAAAGAAGAAAAAGGATCTAAATGTCTGAACAACAGTGGCACAACAATTAATACAGGAACACAGCAATTTCTACACTTCAAAAGCCCTGATTTGTGTGAAGTATGAGCCAAACAAAGCAGACTTTTTCTTAGATGTCAATCTTAGAAAGGTTAGAGCAAAACTCGGAATGCATCATTGTCACAGCAGTCAATACCTCATGTAACTGTGATTTTCTTCCCTAGGTCCACAGACTAAACTTCCTGCAATTCCCTGCATGTCGTCACTTTCCAGACTCACTGTGCTAAATCCAGACCATTGGATGTTCCAATTAAGCATCAGAGGCAAAACAAGGTTTTCACTCATGCTCTTACTTTCTAATCAATGCTTTCATGTCTCTCAGCCATGAAGTCCGAGCCTTCAGCTGCCCCCCAAGCTGCTCAGCATTTCCTCTTTTAGCAGCAGGCACAAATATCAAGATGAGTGTCCCTGTTATCATTCCTAGGAGTGGAGATACCTGCAAGAAAGGAGCAGGGAATTAGCACAGGAGTTGGGAGGGTTTGCTTTGACTGGTCAGGAAGAAGCAGAATACCTCTGTTTGGTGTCAGTGACTGCTCCTCACAGCCAGCCACAACCTGTAACATCGAGGCATCTGCTCCTTTCCTTCCTCCATGTCATTCCCTGGACTCTCTTATCTCACTCTGGAAACATGCAGCTTTGAAAATGCTCTGAGTGAGGCAGTCCATTGTGTTAAAAAGTACTAAGATTCATCTAAAGGTGATTCTTGAGTGATGTTTAACTCTTTGCAAAGCACTCCCAGCAGGGCTGAGAGACCAGCTGGTTTCTGGGTGAATGCAGAAGCCTTGAAAGGCAGTTAGTCCAGCTGAAAGATATCTGGATGCAGGGAATGTGCTGGCTTTGGAAACCCTTGCTTGATATACATCCCTCTTCCAGCTAACCCACAATGGCCTCCTGTTTTCAGGCATCTTCCTCAGGTTCTCTCAGTACAACAGGCCAAGCAAAATTGAAAATTCAGGCTGGAAGATAGGAAAATAACACATTCAAGGGCTTGGTTTCCCAGTATCCAACCCTTTCTCCCAAGCACTAGGCAAAATACAAAGACCCCACAGTGTTTTGCAAGCTATAAAAACTATTCTTGTTTCAACACTGAAATTGTCAGAAAGGAAAATAGCTCCATCAGGAAAATAGGAACATGGATTTCACTGAACCATCATCTCATCTAGACATGCTATTTAAAAAATAAATTCCTGTTAAAAAAAAAAGAAAAAGCTTCCATTATTAACCTGAGAATGGCCTTTACACATGGATCACTGTTTCATGTCCAAAGATGACAAGCTCACAGAGAAGGAAAGACAAAAATATTTCAGAACTTAAAAGTCAAGAAAATCACTCATCCAGGAATACATTGAAGCCTGATACAGTATCCCTCTGACAGCTGAACAGAAGACACAGCACTGGTAAAAAATATTGGAAATGCTGTTTTTTCTACAGCTAGATTATTTGATTTTGCAAGTCTCTTTGATTTTTATCTAAAAGCTGAAGTACCCACCAGGACAATATCCATGGACACTCAGTAATGCTGCAGGGAAACACTTGCTTTGTTGTTAGACCCAGAGACAAAGCTGCCATTTCTCCATTTGTCCTTCTGTCTTTCTGAGCCCACTGAAGTATGGCTTAATCCTGACCTCTTCTGTATTTGGAGCCCACAGGAGATCATGGAGGGAAGCATCATCTTGGGGAATCATTCCCATCTTCTTGCAAGAGTGCAATAATTGCCATAGGGATGGAAGCTGCTTTACACTGATGTCTGGATGCTTTCTGTATGTGCTGTGTGACCTCAAAGACTGAGCTATGGTGTCCAAAGCAACCACCATGGATGTGTGCAGCTCATCAGATTCCCCAAATTTTGTACAGCCAGGGAATCCTGCCTCAATGTGTCATTTATAGTGGAAATCATGACCTATAAGGGGTACAGTCCTGCAGATAGCCTGGATTTCTCAGGATAACTGTGAAGACACTACCTGAAAAGTCCTGGTGATGATCTCTTTTCACAGATTAACCATTTGGGGTTTCCAAGAGTGCTCCCACTGAGAGGAGGAGAGGCTTTGGGGTTTTCACTCCTTGTGTTGGCCTTTGCTCAAAAGTTCATGTTGCTCTGAAATATTTCTGCTGATGAGGCAGCATCCTCTTGGTGGGAAGCTTTAGGCTACTCCACCTTCCACCCCATGTGCACAGCTGGAAACTGCTCTCCACTCTCCCATTCATGGTGATGTTCCTGGCTCTGCTTACCCTGGGCATGGCCTGTGTCACAGAGGGCAGGTTTGCTTCAGATGGGAACCCCTGTATTCCATCACCTGCTGTTACAAATGGTGTTGGCCTGAGCTTCATGGGCTCCATGAGATGCCACAGCCAGAGAATGCACCTCACATGCCACCCACAGCACCAAAGGTCAGGAACCAGTGCTGCTGGGCCACTTCCTCTCAGCTCTTTCAAGACATCTTTGTGTGCAGAAGCTGTTTGTGAGCATGTGATTGGAGTGAATTATCTTTTCAGCCCATTTATCAGGGTCCCTAGAGGCTAAAATAGAAGGAAACTGACTGTCTCAGGGCAGAAAAACAAGCGGAAACTGGAACAAAGTGTTTTTTCCTCAAAGCAGGAAGCCATTCTCAGAGTTTCTTGACAGCAGGGGACTGAAAGACTGTGGAGTTGATTTAAGGCCAATGCCTCGTCTTCCTGTCCCTATCAAGAAGTCATGATTGATTGATTGATAGCAAAGTGATTGGAAAATTCTTGCTCCCAAGCAGGGAAAACACCAAATCCCACAAGCCAAGCCCACACATCTTTGCTCAGAGAGTTCATCTGCCATACACTTAACATCCACAAATGTAATTTCCAATCCTTCACCTTCCAGATCTAATAACAGGTTGAGCCATTGTGTGATGGAACCCTTCCTCACACCAATCAACAACCAGCTCTCATTAAGAGGTGTCATTAAGAGGTGTCATTAAGAGGGACTTACCCGCAGTGCCCAGTGCCAGTCTCCAGCAACCTGCTTCACACTGGACCCAGTGATGTACCCCAGGCCACTGCAAGAAAGGCCAAGATGAGAATTGGTCAGAGCTTTAAGTGTGCCACAGTCACAGCTGTTCTTACACAAAGGCAAAGAGAGGCACAGCCAACTGTGTGTCCTCAGCTCTCTTGTCCTACAGGAAGAAACACGGGGATTGAAGCAGATGGTGGCCAGTACGTGACTCTACCCAGCACTGCTGATCTAAAAATGTCCAAATCTGATGGAAATTTGGAAGGTTATAGATGACCTTTCAATCTACTAGTGGATGGAAACAAAGACTTGAAAAGAGTTTATTTCCCAATTTCATTTCTACATCAGGCATTTCTATGTGCTAATATGAATATGAAGCAATTTTATGTTCAAGCTTTCAGTTAAAAAGTGCCCTTCAAGGACAGGCCATATTCCATCACTAGGTTGTTTTTTTTTCTTGCCACTAAATAGTACTTGGTTCTAATTAAGCAGGAAGAGACTATTTTCTGTTAGCTTGGAAGAAAAACCAAGAAGAACAGGAAGAAGTTTGATGGGAGACCTTCAGCCACATGTAAGAGAAAAGATGTGTCATAAGAGATTAAAGGTGAATATAGCCAGGTTTCTCTTGACATGAACTGAAGGTAAAAACCCTTTTGCAAATCTGCTGCATTTGTTGCTAAGATTGCCTTGGCTAAAAGTTGCCAGGATTGCAGTGGGACAACTGTGAGCCCCCCTCCCCAGGCCCCCCTGCCCCTCTTTTATTGAACAGTCTGCCTTTATTGGAGAGATCCTTTATTGGAGGTTTCCAGCTCCAACCTCCCTAAAATTGGACATTTTACCCAGACAAGCCCCCAAATCAAACCATGAATCATCACAGACTGGTTTGGGTTGTACGTGACCTTAACATCCATCCAGTCCCACCCCCTGCCATGGACAGGGACACCTTCCACAATCCCAGGGTGCTCCAAGCCCCATCCAACCTGGCCTGGGACACTTCCAGAGATGGGGCAGCCACAGCTGCTCTGGGAATCTGTGCCAGAGCTTCACCACCCTCACAGGGAAGAATTTCCTCCTAATATCCAATTAAAACATCTTTCAATTTACAGCCCTTGCCCTATCCTCCATGGGCTTGTAATCCATGCTGCTGCTGGATATTGAGATAACAAAGTCCCAGAATCAGGCTCAACAGGATGAATATTTGTAATTTCTTTCTAGTTCATTGAATTTTCTATGTGAATACTTGGGATCCTTGGTCCTCTTGGCAATATATTTTTCACTAGTTAAAGATCTGTTTCTCTTTTTTTCCTCAAAAGCAAAAGAATGTTTGTGAGCTTTATCTCACAGGAAAGTGTTCCAGCCTGTAAAATGCACCACCAGAAGTTTTTCTCTGAGTTTGGAATGTGTTGCCCCTGTATTCCCTGCTGGAAATGAACCCATGATGCCCTTTTGCCCAGGATGTTGTCCAGCTCTGGGAACTGGTATGCAAACTATGCAAAAGCCACCTTGCTGACAATCTCACAATAGAGGGTCAGCCATTATTTAAAAAAATAAAAATAATGACAGATTCCCTCCCATCCCAACAATCAGATACTGTGTTGAGCTGATAAAGAAACTCCACTGAAAGAAAAAGTCAGCTAAAATATTTTTATTCCATTTCCACCCCATTGCCGTAAAAAGTAGGAAAAATCTAAATAAACCAACAACAAACTTCCCATTAGTTCCCAGAAGTCACACGTGAACCAGTAATAGGGCCAAAAAATAATCTAATTCCTGTAACTAATTAGTCACCTCTCACATTATTTTCCTGTCTAAACCATTCCAGCTGAAATCCAGAACTATCATCATTAGCAATTTCAAACCTGTGTGTGTTTATTTCAGAGAAAAGCCACAACCAGGCTGAAGAAGCTTGGTGTCACTTACCTGCCCAGAGGAATGGCAAAGTAGAAAACAGACAGCATGAGGGTCCTGGTGTTTTTGGTGAACAGGTCCCCAATGATGGTTGGTGCAATAGTGGAATAACTCGCTTCACCAATGCCAACCAAACCCCGAGAGAGCACAAGGAGCCAGAAATACTGAGAAAAGAAATATAAACATTAGCAGGTGCCCCCCCCTTGGCTTTTTTTTTTTTTTTTTTTTTAAATTCAGGATGCACAACAGACAGGGAAATACAAATTCATGTGACTGGAAAATGATCCTTCTGAGTGCATTTATTTTTAGAACTTCAGAGTTGTTTCATTTGTCTTTTGCCCAGAGGAAAGGGCATATATTTTTTTGTGAAGATTTATAGGCATAAAAGAAAAGTAATAATAAAACATTTACTCAGTGACATTCAAGAATATATTTTAAAAGAGGCAGAAGATCCCCAGTTTATTCCTAGATCTCAGCTCACCCCTACTAAGCCTGGGGAGGTGGGTGAGTGTAACAAACCCTGCTCTGGGATCCAGAAACAGCAACTCCTGGCAAGCACAACCCACCCTCCCCAGAGTGCCAAGGACAGCTTCTGACTGTGCAATCCTAAAGGCTCCTCAAAGCTGGGAAAGGGTTGACCCTGCAATCCCCCAAACTAAATGTCTTCCCTCATTAAAAGTGTTGGAATAATGGGATCTTTCAAAGGTGCTAAGCACCCATCTCACTCCACTTGCCTTGAACAGCAGCAGACACCTCCCCAAAACTCTGAGTGTGACCTGAGCTTCAGTGGGAGCCCCAGGAGCATCCATGTACTCTGCAAGCAGGACCTGCAGGGAATGACTTGGAGCCACACAGGGCAGGGGCATGGAGGGGCATTCAGCTGCCCAGGGAGCTGCCTGCCCTTCTGGGTGACATCCCACAGCATGGGGATAAACTTCACATTCAGCACAACACAGTCTAAAATGGTCAAAAAGGAACTGGGTATGTGATAGAAGTGTCTTCATGGCCCATTTCAAGCAACACTGTCGTGAACAGAGAGCAGCTGATTTTCAACCTAAGCTCTTTCACTGCCCCTGCAGTTTTCTGGGTGCTGCTGAGTGCAGGCTAACACACAAGGCTTTGATGCCTGAATACCTGAAACATGAGCACAAGCAAATGCTCAGCTATATAAGCAGCTTGAGCTACACCCAGAAATAATTGCAGGGGCAGAAATGAACCAGCCAATGCAGAAAGTTGTAAGCACATGGAAATCTATTTCTACAAAATGTAACCTCTATAAATCCTCAATTTACTGTCATTATTCTATAGATAATTTGTGAGACAAACAGCAGGGATCTAAACTGAAGGAAGGCAGGTTTCAATTAGATATTAGGAAGAAATTCTTCCTAAGAATAATGTGAGGGTGGTGAGGCCCTGGCACAGGTTGCCCAGAGCAGCTGTGGCTGCCCCATCTCTGGAAGTGTCCAAGGCCAGGTTGGACAGGGCTTGGAGCAACCTGGGACAGTGGAAGGTGTCCCTGTCCATGGCAGGGGGTAGAATGGGATGGGCTTTAAGTTCCTTCCCAACCCAAACCACTCTGTGATTCTATGCTTATGATATGTCCTTAACCATGAAAGTGCTTTGGGGAAAATGAGCAATTACCAATTCTATTTCTTCAGATAGGAAAAAGTCAAGGGAAATGACTGATTTTGTGCCCTACAGCAAAGCCTAGCTGAGTACCAGCCTCATTCACAAACATGGACAAGGCCATGCAGACTCCAAGCCACGTGTCTCAAATATATCCATCAGGAGACAAACATCTACCACTGACGTGTTTGCACTGTTTTCCTCACTGTAATCCCTGTTGAAAAGAATATTTTGAGGATTACAATAGCCACAAAACCAAAGCACTTTTGTGTACTCTTCACTTCCTCATATTTTGGTGTGAATTCTGGAGCAATACCCATTTTCTCAGGAATACGAGTTCCTTGTTTGCTGGCAGGGTGTGTGCAGTGCTGCTCACATCTCCCCAAAGCTGCACATACGTAACTCACACACGTGGGTGTGAGCAGAAAGGGCATTACTGTGACTCAAGTGATTTAATTTATGTCAGTTTCCCAATGCTCAGCCACTCCACTGCAGAAATATGCTGGCAGTCATTGCTGCACAGGTAACCAATGTGTTTAGAATGAGCAACAGTATTTGTAACGTGCTGAAAGGCTTAGTCATGCAGAATTAGAGAGCAGGGAGCTGGAGGTTTCTGAGGGAGTTTAGATCTGGATCACAGGGAGGGTGACAGGCAAAGCAGTCACTTGCCTGGGATGAGCATGGACAAGGTTACTTACACCTGAAGAATGACAAGTTTGTAAATGCACTGGATGTTCCTCAAATTTGAAATACCTACAGAAAAATGACACAGTTTTGTGCTCAGCAGCCAGCATTGCTCCCAGTGAATGCACGGGGTAGGAGTTTCCTCCAAACAATGTTGTTAGAAGGTTCCTCTTACAATCCTTGTGCAAAGCAGGAAAACTGTACCAAGTATTCCTTTTGTGGTAGGGTGACTCAGTTTCATCAATACCAAGGAATCAGATGCCCAATACAATGAAATCATCTGCAGTAAATAACACATTCACTCTTTTCTCTCAGTTCCTTCTCAAATCCTCCTCCCTGGATTATCCCATGCTGACACACTCCAAATATCTGTTTAATATTTCAACTATGTTCTTTGAAGCAGTGGTATTCAAACTTAAGTAACAAGATTTTGCCTTCATCTGGGAATAAAAGCAGTCTTAAAAAGCATAATCCACATAAAGACCTGAATAGTATTGCCCTCCTGAGATCAGATATTCAAGACTATGGACCATGCAGCCATTATGTTGTGATAACTAGATTAAACATTCAAAAATCTAAAACAATTTAGGGAATATAGTTGGTTCTATACTGTGCCTTATTTTGGAGCTCTATATCTAGGATTAAAGGGCTCATTCCTCTTCCTACCAGTTCTTCAGGATCTTTGGCTAGCATGCACCCTGTTGGAACTCATATGATAAAATTAATTTGTTAAAATGAGCTGGGACCCCCACCTTCCATCTCTAATCAGTCACTCAAAACCTGTATTTTACTTGTCTCTGAAGAGGGACAGCTGGGGAGCTCCAAAAGGCAAAAAGTGGTCCCAGCCATGACAGGCCTTGCCTTTTTGGTTTTGATATAAGAAGAAAAAAAATACAAACAACAAAACAACTCTAAAATTCTTATGCTGCTGCTCACTTTGGCCACAGGCATTTGATGAACCACAGAGAAACTGGCCCTGAAACCACTCTGTATGCAATACAGACAGCTGCTATTTTTTGTGTACATTTATACCCATACAACCATAGGAACATCCCTTTTCCTCTCCAAGTGTATGTGGATATGACAACCTGCACAAACACATGCAAAGTCAGATATTCCACATGCAGAGGAAAATTCTGTTCTCCTCCACAGCTGTAGCAGGACACCTCTGCCATTTCCTCTGCATTGGATTTTCCCCCTACTGCTTTCCCATTTATTTCCTACCTCAAGGTTCTCAGGAGTTTAATGAGAGAAAAAAGGGCTGACACCAGCTCAATTCTGTCAGTGCTCAAAAGCAGAACAGGCAGCTCAGACTTTAACTGAATTTCACTGTTCCCCAAGCAGAAATTGATATATATTGAAGAAGCTCGTTCCTTTCTATGTGACTTGGTAACTCTGCTGTAATTTGTTCATCTGTGCAAGTAGGTTTCTGGCAGGAAAACTGAAAATATCTGAGTCAGCTTTCAGGACCTGAACTAGTTCCTTCCCCATAGGTTAAGCCCAGCAACCTCAACACTTACCAGTAGTGTTTCCCTAAAATGAAATGCTTGAGAGTGAAGGCTTTGAAACAAAGCACTATTAGGGAAAGCAATAATTTGTCTTTGATTTTGGAAAGCAGTCATATCAGAGACTGCCTGCACCTCCATGAGAGCTGCCAACATCTCCTGGTTTGGAGAGATGCCATGGGTTTCTTGGAATGAGTGCAGAGCCTCAATCTCCCTCCTTGCCTGTGTGCCAGCCCCAAGTGCAGCCCTGTGGCTGTGCCCAGATCCCACAGCCACAGCCACTGGATGTGGCACTGGGAAGGGACACCTGAGCCACACAATGGGACTGCTACGAGTTCCAGGAGCAATTCAGGATGCAGAAGGGCTTCCAGTGCCTTTCTCCAACTTGTGTGGCTGATGAGACACAAGCCAGAGAAGATTCCAGTACATATGGGAAGAATGGTGACTGCAGAGACCCAGAACTGCCACAGCCTTCCTGGGAATTTCCCTTCAAGAGATGACATCACCAAAAATTAATGCATGGTGAAAGCACTTGTAACTATGAATGGGAGGTACAAAAGGTCAATGGAGGTGCTCTCTTCTTCCCATCTCCTAAATATATGGAAGGAAAAACACCCTCTAACCATAAAGCAAAAGAAACCCAGTTCCTCAAAATAGAAATGTGTTTCAGAAGGGATACAGTTCCTGATGCCTTGGGGATGTACCAATAAGGAACAGAAAACTCTATCTACCAACTTCTACATTTCTTAAACTATCAGCAAGCCATAGACAACAAGAGTATCAGATCATGGGCTCCAAGGGACCTGGTCTCATTGCTGTCACCAGTGTCACCAGACACTAGAAGCTGTGGATGTTGCAATCCTTCCAGAATTTACACCTGAAAAAAACTTCCATGGTTGCAGTTAAGGATTTATAATCCAGAACCACTGAATTGTTTAGGTTGGAAAAGTCCTCTAAGAACATCAGGTCCAACAGATAAAATGTGTGATGTGGTTTCTGTTCACACCTTCATACTGACTTTGCTCTCAGTCTCCTGCACACATAAATGTTTGATGGCTAGGACACATGACTGGCTTTAATCATGTTTGGTGAAACCTCCTAATTACACATTTATCCTGGTTGTATAGACCATTCAGGGAGTAATATCTGTTTTAAGAGGTCTAATTACAGCTTGAAGCTCTTTCTCCTTTTTTAATTAGTTAACAAAAGGAGTAAAGCCACTGTTGTTTAAAAGATTATCTGCCAGTGGTAAACCTATAATCTGCCAAATATGTGTACAACTCTGAACCACCAGATTTACTGTCTAAAGAATCATATGATCCGTAAGCTTTGGTTATTAAGGGTTTGCATTTGAATGTGGAATAGCTTACAAGAGTCTCAAAAGGAGCTGAACACATGCTGCTTTCAGAGGAGGGACATAGGGACTGAGGAGATCCCACAGAAAGAGTCACTCCAGAGTTGTGAATTCCTGTGTGTGCACAGCACCAGTGCAAACCATGTTTAAAACTGCTGTTGTTGGTCTAAAAGAAGGATTTTTTATACTGCTACAGCACATGCACCTGTACCCTTCCCTGTGTGAGGATGCTGAGTTAAACTCCTGTGGATAATGCATTTAGCTGATGTAAAAGAGGACTCAGTACCATTAAATTCCTCTTTGAGCTGAGCTTTGCCATATTTTCTTCTTTTATTATATAGACATAATGCAAAAATCAAGAATATAGAATCAGGGTTTGCATCCTTTGAAAGAAGATGTGCATGAAGTCATTCCTACCATGGGGAGATGGGGTTGCCACACAGAGCCTAAAATGTTGTGAAGTGACAATAAATCAAGGGGAAAGCACTGGGATTGGCCTGATTTCCCTGAGTTACACTCCTGTATTCCTCCAGCTGCCTGAGCCTTGCACTGGGCAGCCAGGGTGGCACAGCAGTCACAAGTGATCAGTTGGATAAATCTGAGATACTGCTGGAGCCAGCTGAACAAAGCAAACCCCAGAGGGCTCAAATATCGATTCAGGGGCTGCACAACAGTGCTTCCCTTTGACAGCTGCACTCAGATGCAAGAGTTTGCCCTCCTTGAGCAGACCCTGCATTTTCTGGCCAGGCAAACACCACTTCCTCCTCCACTCCAGTAAGTTTTCCCAGCCCTTTGCAGGATTTAGATGGTTAATGATGACAGAGCACACCTTTTGCCAAAAGATGCACCATTAACTATGAGGTAAGCCAAACCAGGAACCTGCTCTGAGTATCGGGGTGGTGACGAAGAGCATTGACTCCTGCACAGTCACAGCACAAATTCCAGCTCATTAGCTGAGAGTCACTGAAGAGCTGAGCACTGCAATGACATTACATATTTGTTTAAACACTAAATGCTCCAATTCTCTCAGCCCTCCCAGGAATGAGGGCTCACCTTGGAGAATCTGAAAGTTTCCAAGTCAAACCAGGACACTGACACAGCACCAGAGACAAGCTGACATTAAACAATGAGGCTGATGTTTCAAATTCCATTCTGTGCCTGGATGGATGACAAAGGCCACAGCAGAACAGATAAGCCTAAATCCATCTTCCAACACTGTGCACCCCTAAAGCTTTATGAATTTTGCATATATATAACCAAGGCACCTGGCTTCCATTGGTGGATACAAGTGTCCTGGGCCCAAATACTTGATGAGAATGCTATGTCAAATCTAGTTGTGAAACTCAAAGTTAAATACCTCACTTTCTTAAACATCAATGGTTCTAACCCTTTTCTAATAAAAACAAAATAAATATTGTAAAGAGCCAGAGAGGGGCTACATAGTACTGGTGAATTGTTCCATGCAATCCTGAAGAACATGACTTCCTGTCATATTCAGTCCAGATTTTTAAGTAACTGAATATTAATTCCAAATTTTGGCCATTTGATGCCTTACCATCTGGAAGATCTTTGAGCAGGAACAAAAGAAGATTAATATCTTTATCTTTATTGACAAGTAATCTTACCTAATCCCTCATGGGACTTGCCATCCAAGAGACCAAAATACAAACCAGCATGGGGGCAAAACTGTGCACTGAGATATTTTGTTGATTAGTACTTTTCTCCCCTGTTCAGAGGCTGGCTAATCCTGTTTTCAGGATTTCCTACAACCAAAGGGAGTGGGTTCTGCTCAGTCTCTGGGTGGTACCAAGGGACCAGCAGGGCACATGCTTAGGTGGAGCCTGGTTGGAGACAGACTGATGGGTTATCTGCTCTGAGTCAATGCTGGGAGTTATCAGTGTTTATCTGTTTGCTGTAGAGATACAAGTGCACTCAGAAGTTCATGCTAGAGTTACCTGTCAGATAAATACAATTATAAACCACCCTTCTCACCTCCACCAAGAGTTCTCCCCTTATCAGCCCTGAGTCCTGCAGGCAGGGCAGCCCAGGGCAGATGCACTGCAGCTGCTGCTCCTTCTGCCATTTGTCCCACTGCAGGGAAGTGATTGGGGTTAGATTCCTCTTTTCTTCCCTCATTGTGTGTGTTATTACTCACCCAGGCCTACTTCTCACTCCATCCCTACCATCACAACTACGTTGTAAGTAACCATTGCACACAACATTTCCCAGAATTTCCATCACCATTGGATTCTATTTAGGTTCTACAGTTTCCTCCTTTCAAATTGAACTCTTGATGCTAAGTCCATCTTCCATCACCATTTTTAAACTGCTCTTCTCCTTTGCAAGCACTCACAGAATAGAGGAATACCTGAGACTCCAGTGAGTTTTGGAGATAATCTGGATTAACTACAAGAAGATGATCAGGATAATGTCCAATTGAGTTTTGAGCATCTCCAAAGATGGAGGAGCCACAACCTGTTGCAGTGTTGGACCATCCTCAAAGTAAAACTGTTTCTTGTTACATTTAAGTGAAATTTCCAGTATTTTAGTTTGTGCCCCTTGCCTCATCTTTTCACTGGGGACCTCTGAGAACAGTCTGGCTCCATCTTTACCTTGACTTCCATCAGGTATAAATATGCACCAAAGCAGCACAATGGGCTCTATGGGGACAGAAGCAGTCCTAGAGTGAGGCTGCCACTTTGGCAAAGGTAAAGTGTTTAAATTCAGTTAAATCCATATGGCAGACACCATCTCACATCTGCTGTGTCTCTGCTGCATTCACACTAACCAGGATTTCTTCACTCCTTTTCCCTTAAGCCTGCTTGGCATAGAAAGCATACTAGTTTAAATATTTGTGTCTGGCAAAGGATGCTTCTCTTACCCAATGATCCTCCCCTGAACTCTGACAAGCAGGTCACTAAAATTTAAGTGCAAATGCCCCAGGCCTTCTTCTTTCAAGTGTTCACAGGTTTTATTCACACATTAATATTAGTTTTATTCACATGTACTTATTCTGCATATGCTGGCTGGAGGTTATAACTGTGTTACAGATGAGACCACACCTAGATTTAGCAGCAAACTCCTGAGTTACTGAAACCTTAGTGCATTTGATTAAATCACTTGCTGAAGGGTCAATACTGAAACCCTTTGCATTTAGGATGGACTTATACAACAGCTCCTAAAGCAGGTCTGATTCCTCTGCAGCATCCATTCACACTTTGTCAAACACTTCCAAACTTCAGCTCATTTGGATGCATTAAGTGTCTCACTGATTCTCAGCTCTAAAGACCTCACCTTTGAACAATTCCCTTTTGGGAAAATTCAGCTGCTACTCCGAGCCCTGAGAGGAGAAAAGAGACTACAGCGAGCAGAAAGAGACCAATACATATTTAAATATAAAAATGAGCAAGGGAGATGAAGCAAAGTCCATTCACCTTTCCTTTGATTGTCTCTAGTATTTGTTAATGATTTCAGTTCTCCCAGGTAGCCTGTTCAGGCACACTTAATTGAATGTGGAAAGTTTTATTTGGGAATGCACTTAAGATTCTGGCTGATTAAAGCATCTTTATGAGATTTATGTTATTATTTAGTATATAAAAATATCCAATAAAACTGTAAGATACTCCTTTTTCACTCATCACACTCTTCAATCAGCAACTAAAGTGTTTAACAACTGCATACCTACAGGGAGGCTCTGAAGTGAAACACCTAATTAATGCTCTGGAGATAAAAAACAAACCCAAACCACCCTGGAAGTAGCAAGGCTCCTGCAGCACTTCTTCCACAGAGCTGCTTTGTGCTTCACAGGGGCAAAAATCCATGGCAAGGTTTTCTGAGCTATTTGCAAATGTGAAATTCCCTTTCAACACTAAAATTGCAGTGTCTGAAATTCAGGTTCCCATCACTCTCCTCCCTCCAAAGCTGTGGCAGTCCTGAGGGAATCCTCTGTTGCTTTTCAGTCATTTTTGAGCAGCATTAAAAAAAAGGACCAAAAAAAAAAAAAAAAAAAAAAAAAAAAAAAAAAAAAAAAAAAAAAGAAAAGAGCAAGCCCAATTCCCATTCTCCATCCCATTAGGCAGTGTAATTACAAGACACTGGGTGATGAAGCAGCACCACCAGGCCCTGATAATAAAGAGGGTTTATTGATTATTTATATAAATATAGACCATATATATATATATATATATATCTCATATATAAAACAATAATATATAAACCATATATAAATATGGTTTATTTATAAAATGAGTTAAGACAAAGCAGCATCTCCCTAACTGAAGGGCTTTTCATTTGATTGACCTGTCCATGGTAAAAACACTATGACATGCAAATGGTGGGATTTACATTCTCCTCAGTTTAGTTTCTTGGTCATTAATATTGCATTAGTGACAGGGACCTGGGATGGAACTGGAAGGTACCAGGTAGCTCACTCACCAAACCCCATCCAGCAGATGTATTGCTGCTGCAAAACAGACCTTAAAGAAAAAGGCTGTTCAAAGGATGTTCAAATAAATCACAGGGATCATAAAGAGCCCCATGTTCCCAGGGCCTGGCAGAAGACAGAGTTAAAACACTTCTTTTCATCCTTGGCTCTGGTGTAAGGCCCAGAGGAGTCCATGGCCCTTCACATGGCTGAAATAATTGTCATTTATCCCTGTTACAAAACCATTACACCAGAATGTATCTTCCAAAAGTGTTCCCCTAAGAACACTGATAGTTCTGGGTCGGAAGCAAATGGTTGCTTTTTGTTCCAGATCTGTCAGGTGGGACACACTTCCCAGCACTTGCCTCAAATATCTCTGGCATTCAGCACCATCACAGTTTCCTTCCTGAGACGTGCAAACACAGCCATAATCACTAAAATAGGGATTGGAAGAAATACAATGTATTTTTGCAACTGTGGAAACACTGCAAGGGTCCTGTCACACACAGGTTCCCAAATGCAGCTGGAATATGGGGTGGCATTCACTGAACCAGTGGATATTCACAGGTAGTAATGGGCTACTGTGTCCCAGCCACAGATGAGCCACAAGCAAAGCCTGAATCCAAGCAACAAAGAGATGCCAGATTCTTCAGAACAAACATTTACAGGCATTGACACCTAGCACTAGCATCATCTCCACCTCCAGTGAAGTCTACAGAAATGTGTGAGATCCAACCCCTTCAATGATGGGCCATCTTGGCTCAAACTCTTTGGTCTGGACCAATTCTGAAGCAAAGATTTAGTCAAATCCATCAGATAGGCTGGATTGGAGATTCTTGGAGTGCACAACCCCATGTCCCTATCCCTGAAACCATTGCAGAAACTGTGATTTCTCAGCACCCTTTGAAAAAAGCTTCAGCCAACTGACTGAGACACCCAGGTGTGAACACTTTGCCCTCACTATATGCATTTTCAGGTGTAGAACAAGTTTTGGAAGTGCATGAAGGACACATTTTAAGGGAATCATTCAAGGTTTAAATGAAATTGGCACAAAGTTACAGTCCCTGCAACTTTTCCCATACTGTTGGTTCTGCTGATTCTTGGCATATTTTGCTTTGCATATGCTAAAAAGTCAAGTACACCAGCAGGTCAGCTCTTGCAGGCAACTTTGCTGAAGAATCACTTAAATCATTCCAAACTCTGATTTTTGTTCCTGCTTTCTGTTTTCACGCTTCCCTGGCTTGCTGACTCGATCAAGATCCAGAGGCTCCAAGAACTGTGCAGAAGGCTGACCTTGCAGGAAGTTTGGCCCATATCTGAGAGGTGCCTCACTTTTAGCATCAGATTTCCAGAGAGAAAGTGGTGCATCTACCAATTCCTTCTACTTAGGAGTTGCTTCTTATTCATGATCTTCCTTGAACAGTTGTCATGTTCCTTTTTGAAGTGTTATTAATTGACAAGGTTTTGTCATGCTGTAGCTTAATTTCATTCTTTAAATCCAGCCTATCTGACAAAATGACAAGGTATTAAACCACACTAAACACATTTGGATGTTTTGTGACTATCTTCTCATGAGGCTTCATCACTCATGTTTTCAGACTTGATGATCAGCACCACTCCCAGGGATTTCCAGCTCAAGATCTATTACATAGGGTTGAGATTAGTACTCTAATTTGACTTATCTGAATTGCAAATGCAGTGTTTTGTGTAGCCTGGGAACTTTATACATTTAAAAGAAATGTCAGCACTTCAAAAGACTCATTTAGCACCTGGAACTGTAAGACATTTCCCTTCTTCCCACTATTTGCACATGACTTAGGACATAATGGTCCTTTCCCC
Source organism: Aegithalos caudatus (assembly GCA_013389925.1). Taxonomy (NCBI): domain Eukaryota; kingdom Metazoa; phylum Chordata; class Aves; order Passeriformes; family Aegithalidae; genus Aegithalos; species Aegithalos caudatus. The sequence continues at coordinate 336,622 of WEIU01002544.1, read as the reverse complement.
AGCCTTTATGCACAACCCAGGAGGCCAAAGACTGTGTGGCCACTGAGGAAGCACTTACACTTCCCTAGGAGTGACTGATGCATTTGGATCAGCAGGCAACCAGGAGCTCAACCAAAGAAAGGCTCAAATCCATGCTTTTACATCTGAACAGAAGCCAGAGCCTGAATAACACATTCTCTCTTTTTCCTGCATCCTGTTTTTCAGGATAATATGCAGCACCTCCAAGAAATACCCTGCTAATAGAAAGTTTAGATTTGTTTCCAGGCCTCCTAAAGAGCCTAAACATGGGATGAATGGATTTTCTTTGTGAGGCATCACTAACCAAACTCTGCTATTGTGCTTCCTCCCAAGGCATAAGCTCCAAGAACACCATCCATAAGCTGCCTCATGTATATCCATGCCAACACACATCAGTTTACAGCCTTCACAAATGGTAACACTTCTCCAGACCCATATCTGACCATCCCAGTGGATCATGAAGGCACAGGTTCTACACCACCAGCTTGGCACTCTCTCTGTACCCTCAATGCACAGCTAGTTGGGAAGATAATTCCCAGAAGAGCAGGACCACCCAGGCACTGCAGCAGTGACTTGCTTTGCCTTCTGAGCTTGTTTGGCCAAGCCAGACATCCCCCTGTGGAAGGCCAGCAAGCACCCATGGACCCCACACCAGGAATGACTTGTGTCCCTCAGGCCACAACACTACTGCAAGGATCCTGTTAGCCTGATGGGAAATTTTATAATTCCTTTGTATTTTAACATTTGCTTAGCAACTTATATGCAGCACCACTACTTTTTTTTTTTTTTCTTTATTTTTTTTCACACCAACTGATTAAACCCCAGTCTATTTAAGGAGCATTTTCCCTTTCTTCCATTGCTTCAATGATTTGAACAAGGCTGAGCTTAAGATAGTGTCATAATTATTTATAAAACATAATGCTAAAGCATTATAGAGACTTGCACTTACACAGAGTTAAGAAATAAGACATTATTTGTGTTCCATCAGCATGCCCTGGGGTTAGGCCTCAGCTGCAGCATGACAAGCAGAATATACATTTTAATAGACAGCACAAGAAGAAGGAATGTTACCAAGACACACAGAGCCTGGAAATAAAACAAACATGCCTTCTTCCCTCTGCCTCCTCAAAAAATAACTGGCCCAGGTGAGATTTCCTGCTCAGGCACAACAAAAGCAGGACAGGTGGAATGTTACAAGCACTGCTTCACACTATCCATTAACTGACACAGCAGATTAACTCTCCTACTCTTCCACCTAGAGACTGTACATTCAGCTTTCTGCAAAAAAATGGGACAAACCTGTAAAGGTCTTTGTCCTGCAAAAACCTTTCATGCACCATGCTGCTGCCTCTAAGCATTTCCATGATGCAATGAAACAGCACCAAATGTGTGCTGATGTAGGGTCTGCCAGACATACAAAAGGTTCCCTCAGCCTCCCAAAGAAGGAGCTGAATCAGAACCACAATCACAGCCCCTGTGATCACAGTTCCAAGTCTTCCAGTAACCCAGATAACAAACAGCACTCTGAACCAGGACAGGCAATTACAGGGGGCCCTTGCTGAGACCCTGTGCAAATTAGCATTGAGCTTTGAGCCTCCTCCTGGATGCTCTCCCAGCACAAACCTCTGTCCACCTGCTCTAGAAAATGCCTGAGCTCTGAGGGGCAGGTCTGACATTTCAGTGCAAGTGACTGCTCTCATTCCACTGAGATGGAATCACAGCCTCTGCAGCAGCACACAGGAATGCAGGTGAGTTCTGGTGCTAAGCTATGGAAACATCTCTTCTTTCAGCATCCACAGTGTTTGAGTCAGATATTGTGTGATTTCAGAGCAATTAATGACCTAAGAGGAAGTGGCAGGGCACATTCATGGACACAGCTGCACACTGCTGGGGTGATGTGAGAGATTTGAGATAGGACATAGTGCCAGACTGACCCCACCTGGGGAAGGTGGGATGTGGGGGAGATTCTTGATTGCTCCCAGGTCCCAGAAGGGAGATAAAACCATTCCTGACACTCTGCAGATGGGAAATGCAGTGTGTGGTAGAGATATTCCTTATGATAGTCACTTGAAGTTTATTTTTCTCATCACAGGAATAAGCTTTCTGAGTCAGCTTTGGAACTGTGCTGTGTCTCTCTCCTGGCAGCCACCACCAGCTGTGTTTTCAATAACTCTTCCCAAATGCTTCACAGATACATGGACACAGATACTGGATGGAAAAACCCCAACACAGAGTAGAAAATACACTTCAATTTCTGATAACACCTTTGAAAAGCTGCCTCCTCTCATAGATTGGCTCTTGGGGGTCTGATGCTCTGAGAACACCTTAATCTGGTTTTCATTTATAGTTTCCCTTGGAAGAGTGTCAGGCACAAAGGGACATAAAACGACCAGGAGACAAACACATGACAGTAATTCTGCACTCTACAACTATTTCATTTATATAAATCTTTTCCCAATGCTTCCCTCCTTGGTTAGCAAAATCTGTGGGAACAGTGAGGACCCAAGATTCAAGAGTTCAAATCATTGCACTTATCTGTGCAAGAGAAGATGTTCTTACAGAAAACCAGTTTCCAGTTTCCCATAGAGTGTTTGAAATCAGCTGAGCTGAAGATGATAGCAGACTTGACAGATACCCAGAATACCTGAAGACCAGCTCAGTCAGTGTTCCATTATTAAAGGAATAAGCAATAGTGTATTTTTTCCTACACTACACCTCATATAATCCATGAAAAGATGTGAGATAGTAAAACTTACAAGAGCACTGGGAACAGCACTTGGAAGGAACAGTATGTGCCTTCTTGCTGGTGAGGGGTCAGAGCAATGGTGCCTTTCAATTTCTACATGGTGGTGATGCTGGGTTAATGGCTGGGCTCGATGATCTCAGAGGTCTTTTCCAGCCTTAACAATCCTATAATTCCAAAAGGGGCTGTGGGAACATTCTCTCTTTAAATTACCTCCTTTCAGACATATAAGGGAGGGACAGTGAGGCAGAATCAGACCATGGAGAATTCCACTCTGCAGTGTAAAGCAGAGATGAAAGACCTCATCCTTTCCCTCTCCTACTGGGACTTCTGAGGTACCTAAGCCCAGCACAGCCCCTCCTTCAGCTGGCACCCAGTGACCCCCGTGCCCCTGGCACAGCAGCTCCACTGTGGGAGGAGGGAGCTCTGATAGGAGATGCACAGATTGCCACATCTCATTCAGAGAGCAGAGGCAGAGCAGGAGGCTGTGGGTGTCTGGTGGTGCAGGGGCACTGGGGCAGCACAAAGGGCCAGAACTGCAGCTCAGAGTGATTTGGGAGCACCAGCACTCACCTCACCTCCTGATAAGCGACTCCACAGTAGGTAATACTTTTCCTGAGCAGTCTAGCAAAGGGCAAGCATGCAGAAATCCAAATGTCAACAGCACGTGCTGGTCTGCAGGGCTCCTGTGCCACATCAGAGCTGGCAAAACTCAGCAGAGCCAGCCAAGAGCTTTGGCCATGAACCTCCTCAGTTCCAGCACCACTTCTGTGACAGCCTCTGGAATTGCCTCTGAGGGGAGGGACTCAATGCACATGAGCTGACTTCCCAAAGTTGCTGGGAGAATCCCTTCTGCCTTTTTTTACAAGAGGGTTCTGTTCAAAAATAATAGGCCAGAACAGGAGGATGTAAACATTCCAGTAATTCATGGTGACTTCAAAGACAACACTCAGTCTCCTCCTTACATATAAAATGATGGCTTGGGGATTTTAGTTTTGTTTGTTTATGTTTTTCAAGCTGTGTATTTGTCTTGCACAGTGGAACCACAGGCACAGGAGCTGTATGTTTTATATTACGACTTCTGCCAGAGCACTTAAGACTAAAGGCTTTTTTTTTTTTCCCTATAGTGAATCATCATGTGTAGGGGGTGGTTGGATTATGTTTATGTTTTTTAAAATTAACCCAGCTAACCATTTGTTCCATGATGCACAGAATTTGTTGCTTCTCTTTTAGAAACTCCTTGGAAGACAAGTTTTGGAAATAAAAATACATCTGGCAAGTCTGAAAGTCAGGACTTGAGCAAGCACTCCAGACTAACTGGAACTCCACCATGGACAATTTGCTTCCTCTTCCAGAGATAAATCAAAATAAAAGGAAAAGAAAACAACACTAGGAGAAATACCTATCCAGAGGTAAATTGCAGTGGGAGCAAAAAGGTTCTATCATGTTAGCTATATCAAAACCTGAACAGAAATACTTACCAAGAACTGGAGAATTCAAAAGCACATTCCTGGTTTACCTTGTTAATTCTTTGCTTTACCATTTCCCAACTTTCTAGCATGTGCAGCTCTGGTGTCTCCCAGCCAACCCACATTCCCACAGCCTGCTCTGGCTGCTTATTAGATACTCTTGGTCTCCCATCCTGGTGGAGCAGAAGCCTTTGCTCATTTGCAAGCCTTTTACAGAAATATGCTTTCTTCCAGATATTTACATGGACATAGCAGTATTTTAGAAGACAAGAGAACAGTCTGCAAAATTTCACCTCCAAGCTCCTTCTTGCTTTAGTGGTGTCTGTCCATGAGGGAGAGCAGTCCTGATGTCCCAGAGGTTGTGCTGAGAGGAGCAGGAATCTAGCACCATGCCCCAGGCTCACCTAAGACAATCTGCTGCTCAAACCAGCTGAGAACATTTATTTTATCATGACTAATAGATGTGGATATCCAAGCAGCCAGAAACAAACTCTCAACATGTGGCATGAGCACTCCTGATAACCAGGTTCTTTCATATTAAGCTGTTCAGAAAGAGAGAAATGGTGCAATTGGGACTACAGACCCTTTCCAATGACATCTTGGAATATAAAGCACCTCAAGGTGATCAGCTACCACATGCAATCAGGCACTGTGCTCATGAAAATGCTACCTAGGGAAATAAACTGGTTACTTATTAAATCAGTTTATATTGATACAGAGGAAGACAAACATATATTTAGCTTTTTGTGTGGTTGGAAACACATCTGGGTAAAGAAACTCCATTAAGATTGTGCACTTGGTTCATTACTTTGGGATATGACTCTATACCACACAGAAGGCTACTGATTTTTTATTGATTTATTACGGTTCATGAACCAACAACCAGCAAGTGTTTTTCCCAAATGCTTGGCAAAAGCCAAAAACAACACAAGGAAGGATTCTGCAGGTAAAAGTGCCAAGATTTGGGTTGGTAGGTGCAGAACTGATTTAAAGTCAGGCTTAAAGGGAGAAAATCTCCAAGCAGGTGTTTGTACTTAGGAAATAAAAATTAAGATACATACATTTTTTATTGAAGCTTCTATAAATGGAGTTAATCTAGAGATATGTCTAAATGTGTACCAACTTTACCTAATTTTAGATTATTGAATGAATTTGTTAATGATTTATAAATGGTATTTTTACTTTAGGAAGTGCTAAACAGTGCTCTAGTGCAGAAATGTGCAAGGTACCAAAGCAGAGGAGGCCTCATGTCTTATCTTTCTGTAGGGAAGTTTGGTACTAACATAAATTATCAAACCACATTAAAAAGTGAGCTTATCAATATTATCTCAGTCTCACTACTTCTGATGATTTTCTTTAGCTAAATTTACCATTAACTATTTTTATCCATGGAAACAGGTGTATTTATGGAATCACTCTGATACAGTGTTTTTTCATGGTTTCTTACTACGATTTGTTTCAAAATTAATTTAAGATCTCATGAACAGTAACTTTTAAGCATGAATTGTCCTGTTTCTATTTTGATATATGTGGAATTCATGCATTTCTGTTTTCTATCACCCCCTATATGCACTGGAACTATCCCCAGATTTTGGCCTGGTTTTCTTTTTCATTGTGAAAGCCTATTATCTACCTATTTAGTAGCTACCAGCAGATAAGAGATTAATCCTTCATTTATTTGACAGTCATTATTCCATACTAGGAACCCAGAGATATTTGATAATAAATAACTAATTATATTTTTAAAAAGGCAGAGCTCTCAACTGTCTGCATGGCACATGTATCCAATTCCTGATTTATCTGCTGATTTTCAGTCACTTTTTAAACCCAAGCAGAACAAAACAGCATTTGGACAATATCACAGATGAGCTGTTTACTGTACTCCAATCCTTCTGTGCTGGTTTGGGCTGGGACAGAGTTAATTTTCCTCCCAGTAGCTGGTATGGGAGCATGTTTTAGCTTTGTGCTGAGAACAGAGCTGATAACACACGGATGTTTTCATTACTGCTGAGCAACTCATACAGAGTCAAGGTCTTTTCTGCTCCTCACCCTCCAGTGAAGGAGGGGGACACAAGGAAATGGAGAGCCACAGCTGACCCCAGGCCACAGGGCATCATGCTCAGCAGATGAACTTGTGGGAAGACAGTAGGACAAATAAGAATGAACATGTCTCTTTCTGTAAATTTGTTTGCACAATCATCTAGTCATTGACTCAAACAACAGCATTTTTCATGGCTTCCTTTAGATGTTCAAATTTTGGCCAGGAACTGACACACTACCAAAGAGCTTGACAAGCTGGGTGCCTTCAGAGTTCACCAGCTCTGTAGCTGCTTTTGGCCTTTGTTAAGCTGTCTCTTTCCATTTGCACTCCAAATTTGAGCTGTGTGGCTGTGCATTTTATTTAATTACACAGTGACAGGATGCATGAGGAACCCTCAAAGTCTGAAGAAAGGCAATCCCTGAAGGCAGACTGCTGTTCCTCCTGAATGGCTACTGTTTCTCACTTAATTCAGGATTTTTGGTGCTGCCACATAAAGGAGTTCCCTAATGGGCTCAGCCTGTGTCACCTTGCTCCTTCCAGCCCTGTGTTCTCATGTCAACTTGGATATGAGAACTTCTCTACTCACAATTGCTTTACTACTGCTTTTATTTGTTTTGGATATTTCAGCTCCCTGTCTTCCTTCCCAACAAATACATCTACTGTCTTAAAAGGAAAAAAATGTTGAGAGAAAGGGCAACATTTTACTCCTCAAATGGATTCTAGACAACAAAGATCAGGATAAATGACTACATGAAAAAAAAACCCCAAAACTCTTTCCTGACCCTTTTAGCATGTCAGGAATTCACCTTGTTCAGTGTGGCATGTCTTCCCAGTTAGACATCAGGCCTCCCACAAGGACACCACAGTGGGAGGGATAACAAGGGAAGCTGGATTATTCCTAGGACCTTGCTCAGCCACGGGGTAGAGAACATCCTTACAGCAGCTGCAACCTTTTCCATTACCTCCTGGAGTCAGTACCAGGAGTTGGGCATGAGAACTCTGGATAAATGGCTAAATCTTCTGGGGGAGTTGAGGATTGCAGGAAAATCAAGACAGGGGATTTTTCTAACTATTAGGGTGGCTTTTGTCAAGATGGTCTTTGGGGTCCAGAGTCAGCACTGATACATATCCAGGATGACTTAACACAGGTCTGGCTATTTTGATCTTGTCTTTCTTATGACTTCCAAAACATTGGGGTTTGGATTCCAGACATATATTACTGCCACTCTGAGCCCCTGTGTACAAATAACCATATATATTAATCTCTGAACTACTTCAGCTAATAAGCCCTAAATCCTTAAACTGAAATTCAACTCTGAAAACATCAGTCCAGTTCCAGTGTCCCCTACTTCCAGCTGTGGGACCCAGCTGACTGCAGGGAGAACAGTGAGAATCTAAGCATAAATATATGTCCATAACACAGGAAGTGTTTATAAAAAGGTCACTGGTTCTCTCTAAAATGCTTCTCTTTGGGATCTGATCAAAGCTGCTTTTGCAGAATGTTATGAGAAACATTTAAAGAAGAAAATTAGAGAGAAAACAAAACAAAAAATCCTTCTTTATTTTAGATGAGAGACATTCTTTCTCTGGAAAAGGTGCTTCCTGGCCAGGGGTAACCCAGGACAATTTACTGAGTTAAAGGCTTCCACATTTGGCCATATGCATTTTCCTCTAAAAATGCAGCAACAAGCAATCCTGGTGAAAGCCAGACTGACATGAGTGCCACTGCCTGCTTTAAGTGGAAACTCTCTTTTTTTAAAAACTGCAGACCGTGTGGGTGGGCAGGATGGAGAAGGGTGGAGAGGTTTAGTCCCTGGTTGTCATTCTTTAGGTGTGACCACAATGCTGCAATCTCTGGAACACAGCTGGACAGAAAGGATGAGGAATGCCCTGCCTCCCTTGGGGAAATCAGTCTGATGATGCCAGGAGATCTGATTTGTCTCTTCAGGAATGCTGCCACCTGCAGCAATTAAATCTTCGCTATAATATGATTTAAACAAGAGGATATTTCCCCCCAGAAAGTGCCAGATCATTGTTTCCTCCAAATGCCTCTGACAGACAAGAAAATGAATGCAGTGAGGAGTCCTCAGAATGGGGCACTGCAGCTGTTCTGGGAGCAGGAGAGGGATGCAGAGCTTGACAAAATTAAGTGAGCCTGACAGCTCCATCACCAGCTTCCCCAGACAAATCCATTGACAAGTGTTAAAGGAGCTGTGTCTGATCTCCATGTTATCAGCTACTTTCCCTGCCTTGGTGGACAGAAACCAAAGTGCATCTGTGAAACCACTCCTGGATGCATTTTGTTATTCCACGAGCAGACTTCCCAACAAAATCCAACGGCTTCAGTTACATATCAGAAGACAAGAGAATGTGTAGCTATGGAATCATTTCCCCAATACTTCTGTAAAGCCTTTTAAAGCTTCTTTAGGATCTCCCTCAAAACAAAGCCCTTATGTCAACAGAAACTCCTGCTTAGACATGCTTCATTTGTTACTTTTTATGAGCATGCACCATCAAAGGGTGACAGCTTTCACAGTTAAGCAAACACAGTTACACAGAGCACGCTTCTCCCACAAAAGGTCAGATAATACAACAAGCTAAATGTTAAATACACAAGAGAGGGATATGTTCCCCTTGAGCACACTGGGATGGGGAGTTATTTAGGAATATAGTGTCCATCTTTTCAAGACACCCTGCAAAGTGTTTTTGCAAAGATCTCACCTGTTCAGTGATGAAGGAGCTTGAGAAAGTGACAGCTGACCAAAAGAAGATCCCACAGCTGAGAATGATCTTTCTGTTGAAGCGGTCACCAAGGTAACCAAAGATCGGCGCCGCGACCATGAAACTGCAGATAAAAACTGCAAAGGAGAGAAAAAGGAAAGAAATGTTTAATAAACATCAGACCAGGAACAGGAAGACTAATTTTCTGCGAGCCAAATCCTCTAGAGAACAGTTCCAAATAATCAGACATTCTGCAGCCCTGCCTTGCAGGGTAGTGCAGGCCGACAGGCTTTCTGAAGTCAGAGCTTCCTTAATCAAACAGATTTTTCATTCCCAGAGAAACTTCAGACCAGTGAACTCATATCACTTGAAAGCACCAGCCCCTCACAGTCAGCTGAGCTCAGATCTGAGGATGGGCAAAACCAGGACAGAATAAATTAAGAGCTTCTGCTTAAATGTTACTGAGAAGGTTAAGTGGAGGTCGGAAGGAGTTTCAAGCAAACAGAAAACAAGTCAAGGGCTCCTTGATGGCTCTTGCAGCAGAGACCTGAGAGAAACGGGCCACACAAGCTGAGGTTCTTGCATCCTTCCTATCTTAAAGGAATTATGAAAGTGAGGAAAACCAGTAAATACCATTATCATTCTACTGATACCAGCCCTGCCTCCTCACTAGTCCTTTCACCATCATTAAACTTGTATTTAAACCCATCACTAAGGAAGAACTTCACTAGAACAAGGAGGTTTAACCTACAAAGTCCAAACAGGCCAGGACTGTCCTCACATGAACGACTTCAAGTTCACCCTTTGTTCCCTCCAGAACCCCCAAAGCATTAACCTAAGATCTTCTGTCATGTAGGAATGAGGCTCTTGACAGAGTAACTTCTGCAAAATCACCTCAATTCAGAATTCACTCCTCTGCCCATCTCAAAACAACCTGGCCCGTGAACCCCCTGAGAACAACTTAAATGGGGCATTCACATCACATTCCTGATTAATTTGGATTTGGCAGAAATTGCCATGTTTTAATCTGATCCATAGCTGGCTTTTGTCTGTCCACATTAGAGAACTGGATAAGGGCAATTACATGGATTTTATTGGTGTGTAGTATGAACTCTGACTATAACTGGCTGTCTTGGATTCAACAAATCCAGAAGGATTTGGGTGGGACACCAGAACACCTAGAGGTCTCTCTTTAGTCACACAGTCCTGACCCTCATTTGTTTTCAGGTAGGTCTTGGAGGGCACTGTGGGCTTTTGGCACAGCCTAACCCCAGCTGTCTACTTTTCATTGTATAAAATGGGGTGGGGGGATAGAATAGGTTAAAAAACCCAAGAAAATAAAAAGAGAAAAAGACAAGAGCAGAGGACACCCCTTTTGAGAGGAATGTGCATATAAAATTAGAATGGTTAAGACCCAAATAATGAATTTTTCATGGATGATGATATACGGTAGTTCAAAAATGTGCAGAATGCTGAACTATGACTAAATGTCTTTTTTCTTTTAGTATATTAAGATGTCAAAGCTGCTTTATAAATAATGCATATCCATTTGCATCTGTGTTTTGTGACCCAAGTGAGTGTGTATGTATTTTGCACTGTGATATTTGAACTAAATTACAGGATTACTCTTTTTACATTTGGAATAAAATAAATCGAGGTAACAGAGAAATGTTAAGGCCTGCAATGCAGCACATGCAACACATCACACAGGCTTCAACAGAAATGCTATGAACAGTTTTGCTGTTCAGCTCACACATAAACTCTGTGGATAGAACTCAGTCCCTGCATCTATCCCAAAATCCTTGTGCAAACAAAAGCTACGAATAAAACTACGAGCAGTGTTTTCATCTCTATTTTACAGAGAAACTAGAGCAGAAGTGGCTCACAAATCTCTGCTCAGCAAGGGCACATCTGCACTGGCCCCACTCCAACAAGGCACTTAAGCACATGCTTATATTAGGCACTTTAGAGTCATCAATTCCATGATTAAGTGCTTTCCTGAATTAACACCAAGGGCTTGGCACCTTGCAAAGCTGGTGCAACAACCTGGCACGAAGGATACGTGGCTGTTCATGGGGAATGAGAAGCAGAAAATGACTGTCACTCTTCCAGACCAGTGTGACCACTGCAATTGGATCTTTCTCTTGGAAGGACACTACAATTCATTCATCTCAGAATCCCATATTCTGCCATTTTTACAATGAAAAAAAACACAAAACTGAAAAAGCTTCCAAGGAAAAATTAGAAACATCCAATTCAGCATGCCACCATTTCAAATATCAAATAACATGGTAAATTCAACTTTGAGACATGCAGGGTGTGATTCAAAACTCACATTAATGACTGGGATTATTAGCTTCAATGACCTCTGGATCATAAATGAAAAGTCTAATTCTGGAATTTGGGCAAAATGTACAAAGCTTCTCTTTCAAATAAAACAAACAAAAAATGTTGTCCAATGACTTTCCAAAAACATGCATCCTTCTGCTGCTCAAATCCCTTTGGAGGATTTATTTTTGGAAGACTATGAGCTTTGTCAGTGGTAAGCAGCTGACTTGACAGCACCACAAGGTGTGAAACGAAAGGACAACAGAGCCAAATAAATAACAGGTAACGGAACACAGCTGTCACAAGAATAAATGCAATTTATATCAGAATATTTATGACCCAAATATGCATCAGAGCATTGATTGACTCAAATAAATGCAGAGTATGATGGCTGTGTGGTCTGTCAAAAGGATTTGCCTGTTACAGGCATTTCCCACGAATCAATTTTTGCAATTACTCCTGCCAGTGACAGCCGAGACTCCTGAAGCCCAGCCTGGGCTGGCAGAACAGAGGTGAACTAAGCAGGGCATGTTCCCAGGTAGGATGGAAACCTGAGCTGCTCTAGAACAGGAGCTGAGGTTCTGTGACAACTAAACTCAGGAGAGACCTCATCCAGAAGGGACAAACCTGCAGCACATTCAGCTGGAGAGAGGGGCAGCAGAAACGTTTAATTTGTAGGCAATGGGGCTGAGCAGAAGGCAGAGGGCTGCATTCCAGTAAAGGAGCCTGGAACTTGTGCCAGCCTCTTCCTCCCTGGCTTCTCTACCTTCTTCCACAGCATTTTCTGTTCCTAGCACTCACCAAATTAATAAAACTGAAGTGACACCACAGCAGCTGCTGCTTCAGCTCAACCACAGCCACAAATCTTTTCTATTAGGGCAGCAGTGGGACAGAGGTTGGCATTGCACTTTCCTCATCCCAATCAGCAGCTCCTCTTCCCTTTTTCACTTACAGACATCTGAGAATATTACCAGCTCTTGAAGAGATGCAGAGTGCAAGTCAGGGCAGAGTTAGAAACCCACTGGGATTTAGGATGAGTTACTGTGAAGGCAGTGATGGCAGTGGCAGCAGCTGTGGGCAGGTATAGCTCTGGCAGTCCCATTATGGATGTGTACAAATCATTTCTCCTGGTAAATGATTTCCAGCAATGCCAGCAAAAGCGGCTCAGTCTCAGCACAGGGTGGAGCTGAGATATATTTCTGCAGGAGTAAATTATCATGTGAGCAAAGGATGAATAAACAGACACACAGTGAATGCCATCAAGGAGGGAGGTTCTTTTAAGTACAGGTATTTTCAAAAGGAGAACCCATTTGTCTTTATTCCTCCCTTTGTGGCTTAGCTGCTGAAACACCAGCTGTGGTGAGAAGGCAGGAAGAGTGTAATTGCCCAAACAGGATGGCTTGGTGTCTATTTCTGCCTCTGGATGCCTGTCCCACCCTGTACAGGTGCACAAGCACTTTCTCAGCCAGCACTGCCCAGCTTTTTCTGTGCATTGCTGGAATTACAACAATGTGCAGCAGAAAAAGTCTTACACGTCCCACCCAAACACCCACCAGGCAAGGAAATCATCCTCCCAAGCCTCTGTTGCTGCTGCACGTACTGCAGCTTCAGTCCTGTTTCAGGATTATGGTCAGGGAGCTGCTATTCAGAACACACTTTCCCCTCTCAGGAGCTCCCTGTGTACCCAGGGGAAAAGTAAATCCCCCAAGAATGGGAAGCAAAGGAGATGAGAGAAGAGGAAGGAACTGTAGACTTTAACATTCACAAAAAGCTCCTGCCTTCTAGAACTAGACATATCACTCATTATTCTCTTCTTTCTCTGAAGACAAAAATTCACCAGCTTGACTCTACAGCTGCTCCCTGAAAAGGCTCTGACCTGACAGCTCTCCACCCTGTGATTCCAAAGACACTTGCCTCCATCTCACTTGCTCTTTTCTTTAGTGGACTTTTGTTTAGTGGCCTTACCAACCCAGAGGTAACCCCAGAGAGGGGCTTCTCCTGCCAGCAGGTCATCCACAGAGTGGAATCAAGCAGGAAGAGAGGCAGTGACAGAGGCACACACAGAGGCTGCCATTCCTCAGTTCCTGGAAGGTTGAGTGGATCATAGGCACCTCTGAAAAAAGGTCCCTTCTTTTGGTTTTGACTTTAAGCACACAGGGCTTATTTTTTCCTATCAGGAATAATGCTAGAAGGGTTCAGGGTCAGGTGAAAATAGCTTTCTCTACACAAGGATGCTCAATAAAAAACCCCATGTGGGTATCTTTGAGCTCAGAGTCAGCACAAATCATGTGTACACATCTAATTGAGTGCTGACAGTGAGCTTGGCTCTGTGGAAGGCAAACCCAGACAGCCTCTGCCTCAAGGGACTGGCATCCACTGAGACACTGCTGAGAACTGTGTGCTGAGAGGTTGATAACATCTTCTCAACAACAAATTTCCAAACAATGAGAACATCTAAACAGGCAGCTTGCCCTGGGTGGGATAATTTATGGGTGTGTACAAGTACAACCCTGGGATTTGGTCGAGCCACTTCTACCCCAGGGACTTTCAGTCATGAGTGCATGTGTTTCTCTAGCTGCTTGTGACACCAGTCACCATCTACCTGCAATGGTGAATGAAGACTCTCCAACAGCCCAACCTCTATTTCAAAGACATGTTTTTACAATGCTTCTCTCTTTTAATTTTAATTTTCTCTACAGTTTTATGCTATAATAATAGCACCCAGCACATACAACACAGCACATTCAATCACAGTGAGGCATGGGACAATTTAGAAAGAAAGTTAAACATTAGTTTCTACTTTAGGGCTAAGGAAATTAAGACACAGGAAAGTGACCTGCCCATGATGAATTACAGACATCTGGAACCCACACAGGTCTTCCAACTTCAGCAGTGTCCTGTTTCTAGGATCATCTCTATGCTGGAGGGATTTCTGAAGGTCTACAACCATGATTTAAAGTGATTTGTTTTTTCTTGCTGCACCATTCAAGCCAAGAAAGGACAAAGATCTTTTCATGCTACTTAACCATTGAACCTGAACTGTGCCACAGTTCAGGCACAACGTGGTGATGGTCAAGCATTGGAATAAGGTGCCCAGGGCAGCAGTGGAATCACCATCCCTGGAAGTGTTCAGAAAGTGTGCAATGATGGCATTGAGGGGCAGGTATTAGTGGTGGAGGTGGCACTGCTGGATTAATGGCTGGACCTGATGATCTTAGAGATCTTCAAGTTCACTGATTGTATGATATGACCAAGGTAAAATTGATACCCAGTGGTGGGGCAGTCCAAGCAACCTCAGCAACATCATTTAAAACATTCATCCTTTGAGGGAGGATGAATTAATACAACACAACTGATTTCAGAAAATATCCCCCTGAAAACCATCCTTGTCACAAACTTTGCTATAGTATCTGTTACATCACTCTGCACAGGGGCTTTGTTTAACTTCATTGCTAATTCAACAGCCAACAGATGGATTGTGTTACTGCACTCTGCCGGGTGCAAAGCACCCCAGCACCAGGTTCCAGACTCTCATGCAGACAAGAAGTTTCTGACAAGTGTGAGGAGCTTTGAAACACCATCAGTTCCATATGTCATGCAAAGCTGTCACACACTGACAATGTCGAATACAGGAGCACTAAAAAAAAAAAAAAAAAAAGAAAAAAGCTTGAGAATGCACCAAATCAATTGGAGTAAGGTATACAAAGGTTTGGATGTGGTCTGAAGCATTCTCCCAGAACAGACCACAGGACAAAATGGAGAATTTCATAAATGCCTCATTGCATCCTTGTGTTTGTGTCCTCAGCAAGCTGAGGTCCAATGAGGCAAAGTGAAAAGTCCTGCACTTCAATCACAACCCAAGGCAGTGCCACAGGCTGGGGACAGAGTGGGCAGAAAGTTCCCACTGCCCAGTGGGAAAGGATCTTGGTGTGCTGGTCACCAGGGGCTGAACATGAGCCCAGGTGTGCCCAGGTGGCCAAGAGGCCAATTCCTGTCAGGAATGTGGCCAGCAGGACCAGGGACATTGTCCCCCTGTACTGGGCATGGGTGAGGCCACACCTTGAGTGCTGCATCCAATTCTGGGCCCCTCCCTGCAAGAACAACATCGAGGGGCTGGAGGATGGAAAGAGCTGTGCCCAGGGAAGGGCAGCAGAGCTGGGGAAGGCTCTGGAGCACAAGGATGAAGCAGCTGAGGGATCTGAAAGGGGGCTCAGTCTGGAGAAAAGGAGGCTCAGGAGGGACCTTCTGGTTCTCCACAACTCCCTGACAGGAGGGGGCAGCCAGGGGGTTCAGATACTGCTCCCAGGGAACATGGACAGGACATGAAGAATAGCCCCAAGCTGTGCCAGGGAAGACTCAGGCTGGACTTCAGGAGGAATTTCTTCACTGAAAGGGTGGTCAAGCATTGGAAGGGGCTTCTCAGGGAAGTGGAGGAGTCCCCATCCCTGTAGATGTTCAAGGATCAACTGGATGTGGCACTCAGTGCTCTGGGCTGGGTGACAAGGTGGGAATGGGCCAAAAGTTGGAAAGAAAGAGAGGAGAATAAGTGTTTTAAAGGTGTAGCCCTAAATGCTCACACAGTCTGTGTTTTCCAGTGTGTGTTTCTGTTTCTCAGGACTCTCTAGGTCATGTTTCCCTCACTGCAGATGCCACTCATCAGTATTCAAGCTCCAATCTTGTCTCCTCCATAGGGAGCACATTACACCAGGAGGTGCCAGTTTTTTCCTTAGCACAAACTGATACAAAATGTAAACAACATGTTTAGGATGAGTATGTGCACACACAGCTGACACACATATTTACACAGAGAAGGAGGCTGTTGTACAATACCACTTGGTTCCATTTGCTGAGACAGGGTCAGAACCTGCTTACTAAAACACCACTTATGAAGGCAGACAAGGCCTGAACACAGCCTGCCTGGCAAGTTCACAGTTCACTCAATAATACACAAGATGCAGTGCTTGGAAGAGTTCAGTAGTGATAATTCCTCCCCTTTTCATCACTTCAGAAACCAGATTCTTCCATGGGTTAGCCCCTATATTCCCAGCAAAGGATATCCTGAAGCTTGCTTTGTTCACCTTAACTAACAAGAATAATTGCTTCAGTGGGAATTGCTGGGAAATCCACTCCTTGGAAACAGAAAATGAGATAAGAATATCCAGGAACCCAGCACTCAAATTTTTAACTGCTTTTTTATTAATTTCCTATATTATGTCAATTGAAGCTGCAGACAGCTTAAAGATTTTGCCATCCATATCTTCCTTACTGCTGAAGTCATAAGGAGATAGTTACAGCTTTCAATTCATAACCCTTTTGTACATCTGAGGTTCAATTCCACCCTGTTGCACTCCAACATTTTTTTATCTAAGTGTACAGTGGAAAAGCCAGAATTCTACTGGCTACTATGTACGGTTTTATCTCTCTGGATGTCCAAATTGGAGCAGGAGCTAACTTGCTACAAGACTAAATTCTGAACAGCTGTACACAGACAACATCATTTAAATAGAAAAGAGGAGTTACAGTGATCACATTAGCACTGTTTTAGAGAGATTTGGGCAACCTGAACATGAATAAAGCCATTGCTGTGTTCCTAGAGATGTGCTCTGTAAGACAACACAGCAACCCCAAGGAACAGTTCCAGTGTCCAGCTCCCAGTCCATCACTTTCCTTGTGCCTGCCCCTGCAGTGAGCTGGTTCTGGGAGAGCAGCAGCCATCCAGGCCCAGGGAGCAGCTTTTCCAATGAAATAACAGTGCATTTGTAGCAGAATGTCTTCTGGTGCAATGAGAACACTTGAGCAGGAGCAGACATCACCTCTCCTCATCAATTAAAAATATAATATTCACACTGGGGTCAGTCCCACAGTTGGGTTCATTCCATGAAGAGGGAAGAGGAGGCTGTGGCACAGTTGTGTTTCCATGGCAGTGCCATACAAAGCCATGCAGATTATTGCCTAAAACAGATTAGATTGCTGGCACTTGTTAGCAGACCCCAGAAAACGTGCTCTTCTGGCAACGTTTAAACTCTGCTTTTGCATTTCTTTGCTGTTCAGAAGTGATGGATTAAATAAGCCAAGGCCACTTCTGTTTTACAGCCACTTCCACTTTGAGCTGTTTTCCTGCAAAATGCTTTCAGTGTGGTTTCATTTACACTCCTGACCAAAGCTGAGGGAAGGACTCCTCGATTCAGTGGGAATTACAGCTGAAAATTTTGTTTAGATAGAGCTGCTTATGACTTCTAATGCAGCAGAGATCAGAACCTCTTTGCCAATAAAAACACTCCCATACTAGTGAGTTTACTGCATCCCTGTAATATTAAAGGTTATCACTGGGAAAGGCCCAGCGGGCATCAAAAAGTATTGCCAAAAGGACAAAACAAATCCTTTTACAGTAAAACATGAAACATCTGGAAAAGGAACAACCAGTGTGGGATATGGAGGAGATCTAACATCATGAGGAGCAAGGAAAAGGGGAAAACTGAATCACCTCCTCTCTGAGAAGACTGACCAGCCAGGGGCATCAAATAAGACTGGCAGCTGAAAAAATGCAAATCAAAGGAGATCTTTCATCCACCAAATTTAACTAAACACTGGAATTTCATCACAGAATGCCCCAAGTGCTGAGTCTATGTTTTTACAAAACAGGATTGGACAAAACCCTGTAGGAAGACAAATTGAAAGGCTGCTAAAGATAGCTCCTCTTGCTCAGGACATCCTCAGCTAGCCAGTTGATTTGGTACACCCAGGAACTACCACCATAGTCTTGTCCTGTTCATCTTTTTCTTCCTTATGTATGTGATCACAACCAAAGACTGGCTAATACACCAAAAGGATGTGTGGTCTGGAAATTACAACTATATTACAGTATTCTGAAAAAAAAGGAAGACAAAACTGTATCTGCATCACTTCCACCAGCTTGATCAGGCAATAACTTATTAACATATCCCTGAGCTGCACCTAAATTATTTCTAAAAGCTGGAATGTGGTTCCCAGTTACATTTCCAAAACCACTACTTACTTTGACCCTGTACAAACACAAGGTCCAGTAATGAAATTACCAAGTCAGAGTTCCATCCCCTTGCAGTTTCTCCTCCATCTGACTCAAGCAGCTGCAGGAGTGTGAGAACTTTGTGGTGGCCCAGGGCAGGAGGACGTGCCAGCCCTGCCCGCCTGCCCTGCTCACACCGTGCGTGACAGGCTCGCTTCGACATTGTGCAATCAGTTGCAGGGAAAGTTCATTAACTTAGTTAGCCAATTAGGATGGATCTGTATCCATTCTGGTCAATCCTGAATTAGACATGAGATCCCAGAGGTGCAGAGGCTGGTCAATAGCTGTGCAGCACTGCAGCTCTGTGAGTGACACAGCTGTGACATGACTAAAATGTACCTAGAGCAGTCTTGGCTGCTGTTACAGACACGGGCAGCAATCACTCCTAGCACCCATGAAAGTCTGCATCTGAACAAACAGCAGTTTTGCTTTTCTCTTTCCATGCAGTTTTCCAGGATGGTCTGTCCCCTTGCCATCCCTCTGAGAGCTGTAGTCACAAATAACCCTCCAGCTGGGAAGAGCTGCTCCTATTTGCCAGGAGGATGGAACACCTATACCCAGGGCTCACAGCCAGAGAAAGGTGTCTTAAAAAAGCATTTAAATAACCACAAACCCCAAAGGAGCTTTATTTTGTTCTGTTCCCTTCCTCTACTTGAAGAGCTCTTTCTTTTGCCATTGCAATTATGACTCCAGGCACACACCCAGAGCCACATCTGCCTTTGGAAGCAAAGGTGAGATCTCCTCAAGGAACTGGTCAGACTTTCCCTTGTGCCAGCACAGAGCTTGTGTGACCATCTGGGGACCAAATTCTGGGGCCTGCTGAGGGCTGGAAACAAATCTTGTCTCTTTTCTGGTGAATTCCCTGATCCCAGAGAGGCAGCAGGAGCTGGTGGCTACAACCACACCAGGACCCTTGGGACAGGGACAGGGATAGGGATGTACACCTTTGTCCTCAAAGCCTTTTCAAGCACAGCAGGCACTTAAACACACCAAGAAATGACAGCCTAAAGCTGGTAATGCAGGATAATCTAAATCCCTTGATCCTTGAAATCTGCATTGAGTACCATGAATTAGATTTAACTAGCAATAAAATACTTCAAATCTGTTATTCTCATAATAGAATGATGCTTCATTTGTATCTGGTATAAAGAGAAATAATGTTCCTGGTTTGTAATCTGAGATAGACAGGGAAGACTGTTTTCATCCAAAAATTAGCTTTGCCATCCTTCTTTACAATAGCATTACTAACCCTGCATCCTTCCTCAACTAACATTTTAATTTCAAGTAATTACTTAGGATGCAATAGGAATCATTCTGTCTCCCTCTCAAAACCTTCTTCCTGCAGCACTAGAGAACAGGATAGAGAGGAGACACTTGTATTGGGTATTACTAATACATTCCGTGCTACATGTAATTTACCAACAACAGCAGTTTCCTAAGAAAAGAGAAAAGAAAAACAAGTCAATAGGAAGTGCTTCCCCTTCTCTTCAGAGTGGAATCAAGAGCTCCTCATGTATTTGTGACAACTTTCTGAGGGAGGTCATCCAATATATTCTCATCCCATAGCTTTCACACTTAAGTTTTGTTTGGGTTTGTTTTTAAAATGAAAACACTGAACAAATGACTATTCCACAGTGGGAATGCCTTGCTGACCTCTACACACAACTCTCAACATCTGCTGGTTGCATTTACAAAGAGTTAGAAAGTGCAGTAACCAAACATTCTCTTCCCAAACTGTCCACAGGCAGCGGAGGCACAGGAGCTGGTCCATCCCGGAGTGAGGGATCTGGGGAAAGCTGGGGCAGGTTTTGCCAGCAGTCTTTACCAACAGCCATTGCCCTCCACCAGGACCACAAGCCCAGGGGGATTTTGGAGCTACCAGACCTCATGGCTACACAGCTGGGAGCCAAGCAAATGCTGACAGCAGTGAGGAAAAGCTACATCAAAGCCTTGAAAATAAAAATCCACACGTGAAATCCACACGGCTCTGCTTTGGGAATGGGGAGGGGGACACAGCTCTTTGCTGTCATTCTCCCCAGGCTAGCAGTGTGACTGATTGATTTCTTTTTAATTATTTTTACAGGTCTTTAGGGGGCTGTTGTAGCATCTATAGTGGACTTGGCAAAACACCTGCTCCCTCTTTGGAAGGGAAAATGGCCATAGTTGCATTTTAAAGATGGAATTGGCTGTCAACTGCCACAGCACCAACAGCCTCAGGACAGCATCTAATCTGGCAGGGCACAGGGATGAAATGAGACTTTGCTCTCAATTTCCATGTCTATCATTGGCACCCACCAAAGCTGTCCTACAGCTAAAACTGAAGACATTTCTGCAGATTACATGCTCCCACATTTGCTCAGGAAAGCACGTAAGCACAGGCAAACAGGCAGGAAATGCTCTGGGGTGAATGGAAGACATCCAGGGCACCCCAGATCTGGTTTCAGTGTTATCTCCAAGGCACAGGAGCAAAGCCCTGATGTCCAGACAGGGAAGGACAAGGAATCACATTCACACTGTGTGTCTGTGCATGTGCAGATAAAAGTGTGTCAGAGTTTGGTGGCAAATCCCTTCCACACCATTCTTCACAAAACTGTTCCCTTTCCAAATCAAGCCATATGTCTTAAAGAGTGCTTTGAGCAAATCAGTAAAATGCCACCTTTTAAAATCAATAAAACTCAGTAACTAAGGAAATTATCAAGGGAAAAAATATAGATTCACCTCTGTATTAGAGCTGACTCCCTTCACAGGGGTCAGTTCACATCTTTCTGAGTTTCTAAACACACTGACTTCATCCTGGTCTCACACTCCCTGCCTCTAGATAGCTGGAGGAAAGCAAACATTTATCAAATTAAACTGAATTCTAAGGGATGAAAATATATTATTTCTCATCATGAAAATTTCAAGAGGACATCTAAAATATCTGATTTTTATTGACTTGCTCTAAGATGCAGGCAGTGCCAGCAAGGGGTAGTGCTCTTAAAATCCTGCCATCTGTAGCCTTATGCTAATTCACATTTTTTGGGGGAATAGAAATCACTGTGGAACAGGAATATGCTAAAATTCACAGAAGATATGGATGTAAAAGCCACTGCGGGTAATTGCTTTGGTTTGATGCTAATCCAACAACCCAGAATTGTCTTATTTTCCTCAAAGATTTCCCTCCTCCCAGGGCTGTTAGTGCTATTGATAGCTTCACCTTTATTTGCACAGGAAACACACACATTTCATAACACTGCCCAGCCAATCCTTACTTCTAAAGAGCTGTTTGCTGCTCACAGAGGGAATTTCAGTATTTTTTCCTGCTCAATTACCGACTTTTTTCTGAGTTGCCTGTAAAATGCAAAGTGTCTTGTGCTAGGACAGTTCTCTATATAAGCTATCACCCATTAAGGACTGGCCCAAAACCACACTAACTTTACAGGAGAAATTTCTGTAGTGCTGGCTGGGTTTCAATTCAAAGCACCAACACTGAAAGAGAAAAAAAATCATCTCCCTGTGGCATCTCACAGTTTCTCCCTAACAGCCGTGTCCTTCTTTTTGCCTGAGGCATTGCCAGTGAATAAATAAGTCCCCCAGTAAAACATCTTTCATGTAACCTCAGGAGACCACTTCCTAAGAACACAAGAACAATGACACCAGATCAGAAAACCATGTATTCTTGCATCCTGTCTGTGACAGGGACAGCAATCAGGTCCTTCCGAGGAAAGTACACAAAATTCCTGCACAGACAGCTGAATTACTCAGAGGCTGGCTTCAGCCCTTCCAAGAATTATAATGTGTTATCCACATAAAGATCTGATCTTTTAGGCTCAGGTCCTGACAATATTCCTCGTGACATTCATTTCCACAAGCTTTCCACCCTTCCCTGATAAGTTTTTGGAATGCTTTCCAGCAAACTGACCCCTACTGATTGTTTCTGCATTGTGAAGGAAAAAAAAATCAGAAAAACATACACCCCACACCCTTTTCAGGACATTCATTATGTTATGTGATTTTACATTACTCTCCTCTTATTTCTGAGGACAAGCAAATTAAAAATAATAATTTTTGAAACTTCTGTGAGAAGGAAGTGGGGGGTGTACGTGAGATGCTGTGAGTGCAGCAGGGGCTGGGGCTCGCTGACACCAGACACGCTGGCCCAAAGTGTGGTCTGTGTGTAAATGCACTCGCTGTCTGGTTTCATTATGAATCACAAATCCTCCACAAGGCAAGGAAGGAACCATTTGCTCTCACTGACTCTGAAGCCTGAGCTGATTCTCCTTTATTACCTATCATTAAACTCACACAGCCACACAAACCGTGTGCTCGGACACAATCACCAGCAGCTGCAAGAGACAGGGAATAAAATACTGAAGCACTTCCTAGTGTGATTAACAGCACTGTGAGGGTCAGGGAGCAGTCTGAGCCACCAGACTGCAAGATCCCCCTTTGGCACAAAACAAGGCTCCAGCCCCTCAGCAGTTGTCAAGCTGCTTTCTCCTGTGTTAAAGCACACCAGGTAACTCAACATATTCTCCTCTGAGAGTCTGGCACCTAAACTACAACACAGATATAAATACAAAAAACTATCTATTGATTTATCTATCTGGATAGAGATATATAAATATACATATGTTTAGTTTAAAATACATCAGGCTTCCCAGACAACCACAAAACCCCATGTAATAAGAGCCACAAGTGAGCCAGGGGCATTTGGAAGATGAGCTTAGGGCATGCACAATGCCCTCATCTCCCATGGTTTTGTGTGTCAGCAAGCTTTAGAGAGAGTCCCACCATCATTCAAGCCCCAGTGGTCTGAGAACAGCTCAGGGACCACAAATACTTTCTCCTTCCTATCCAATGCCACACGATGCCCATCAGCACTTGAAGAACTCTCTGCCAGGGTACAGAGCCATGGGCTGATCCATCTATTTTTCCAGATGTCAGTAACATTTCAAAAGGCTTTTGCATCACAAGTAACACCATCATTGACTGCGATTTGCAACTGTATATTGAGGACCAGGAACAAGAGCTGAACAACCAGCAGGCCACAAATAAACACCTACAGTGAAGAGCAGCCTTCATCCCACAGTGAAGAGACATCACAGGACGTAGGGAAGCCTCTCACAGCATGGAAATTGCTATTTGACAGAATTTTTTGGCAATTCAATGTTGCTTGCAGTATTTAGAAAAGCCCCTCTTTCTTGCTGTTATAAATGGCAATTTAGACAAAGAGCAAGTGTTTCATAGTGGCTGGGGGCCTTCAAAAAGGGGCAAATGAGTTTAAGGAAATTGTTGAAATACTGGCATATCCCAGTGTTTAACTTGCCGTGGTTTGGAAAAGGATCACAATGCACTGGAGAGTGAATCACAATGCACTGGAGAGTGAATCTCTGTGTCTCTTACAGAATCTCTGTTTTACAAGATGTTATTTCTAAGATTATCACCCATTCCTGACTTGGAAAATACTCTAATGCCAAGCTGAGCTGCAGTTCCAGGAGTGAGCTTTGCAACTGAACTTGCTCCTATGGATAAAAGAACAAGACATCTGTAGAAGACTCCAGGGTAATCACAGTTTCAATACCCATGGAGTGTGACTGGACCTTGTTTTAAATAATCCCTTAGTTTAAATTTCTTTGGGCCAGTATCTTTCTGGGAAAAGAAGCACCACTGGGAAAAAACCCATCCTGAAACAAATACTGCAATGCGCAAGGTTTGCAAATGCAATTCCTTCATGCATCATCAATTACATTAATGGAAAAAAGGAAAGGCAATATTTGGTAAATCCAGGGATTGTTAAGGTATTAAAGAAGGCCATTTCAATTAGGTCTAAATATGTAGAAAGTGAGCCTGAGGAGTGAGCAGTGGCCCATCTGGTGCTGGTTTGTGTTCAGTGCCTGCTCCATCCCCTCCCAGGAGGAAGAGCCCCGAGGTGCCAGCTGAGCTCTGCTGTCAGAGTCCTTTTCAGCTGGAACTGAACCTTGGGGGAAAACCTGGCATGGTGCTGCCAGAAGTTTATTTGTCTGGTGACTAGACAAGAAACCAGTTTCTGGATTATGAATCCAGAAAGAATAAGTTCAGTAGGTACAAACATGGAAAATTTACACATCTTTTATATCCAATGCAAATATTTTCTCTGCTCAGTGTGTCATATGCTGTCCAAGTCTCTGGAAGGTGTAACATTAGCAGTTGGTAGGAACATCTTACTGGGGAGCTCTCAGTGAAAATTCAATATCCATTGTATAATATCCTAAATTATACCTCTTCTGCCATAAAACATCCTTTATGAGAACAAGGACAACTTTGGACAATTTGCTTTTCAAGAAAAAAGTTTGCTCTCCACATTTTTTTCCCCGAGATATTTTCTTTTAATATTTTCTCTTTCTTTTGCCCTCTCCCTCAGTATGACATATTTGCTGTCACACTCACTAATAATTTTCCCCATTATCACAGGGTCTCAAAGCAGTTGGCAGGCAGCAGGACTGCTACATCAGCCAAAAGCTGGAAGGAACTGAAGGCTCTGGGTGGGTAAAGCAGGAATGAATCCACCTACACTTTTATAAGAAAGTAAGAACTTTCTAAGGAATGCAGCCCAATAACCCTTAGAGACAGCCCCTCTTTCCATACCCACATTTCCTCAGCTCCCTGAGCTATAACAGCAGGGATGCCTCAGTGGTGCTCCTGTGAACCCTGCCCAGTGGGCAGCAATGTGATGCTGGGAGATGTCAATTCAAAAATAAAGCAGGGGATGGCAAGAACTAAACCAGTAAAAATATGAGACATTTTCAAGCTCTTGTTCTGTAATTTTGCTTTCAAGAAGACAGATAAAGGAGATGGATTTACCTAGTGAAATATTGCATGGTTCTCACCATAATAACTGTTTACATCAGTCCTTCTGAACTAATATCTATTTTTAGTATCAAGCTTTTAAAAGATTCTTAGCTCAATCACTAATTTTGAGCTTTTAATTTACCCTGGGAGCAATTTTTCTGGTGGAATTAGTGCCACTTCACTTTGATTTGTGGGCACAGTTAGTAAGTTAAGCATTTATATATCCTAAACTACACCTGTAAAATGTAAGGCTGCTTTTCAAAAAAGCTCATATGCTTAAATTGAATGGAACTCAGTGAAACTTTTTCTTTTTCTTTTTCTTCTTTCTTCTTTTTCTTCTTCTGCTTCTTCTTCTTCTTCTTCTTCTTCTTCTTTTTCTTCTTCTTCTTTTTCTTTTTTCTTTTTCTTTTTCTTTTTCGTGGTAAAGTTATTCTTTAACTCACACATCTTCATCACAAAGGCTCTCATGAAACAATACCTTCCTTTGTCAGACTTTGTCAATGATTTCTAGTGCTCAAGAGGTGTGGCCAAGGGCAATAAGACAATTTTATTGTTATTTATAGTGCCAGGTAGGTTGGACTAAGCCACAGGATGCTGAAGACACAAACACAGTGCTGACAACTGATACCCTCAATTGCTGAGGTAACCAGGACCACTCACATCCCAGGATGAGGCAGAGCCAAGGAAAAATCCAGTAACTGTGAATAAGGCAGAACTAAAACCAAAAAATTCAGAGTGTATTTCAAACATCCTTCAAGGAAAACAAAACAAATCCAGCCCAACCCCAGACAGACAAATCCTCTGCTAAAATTTTCACTTTTTAACTCTTAGCAAGGTCAGTTTTAACAGGCATTCATCAGAGGCTGACAGGGGATGATCCTGCCTCCACAAACTGATGATCCAGACAAAAAAGGAAACAGGCAAATGTCCCAGAGAAGAGAGCACCTTGGTCACCACTGGCAGTGGGATGATCTCAGGCACTGGGTGGGATTGCTGGGGTGTCCTGTGCAGGGCCAGGAGTTGGACTTCATGATCCTTGTGGCTCCCTGCCAACTCACAACTCTCTATGATTCTGTGAATTGTAAATTCATAGAATTCACAATAAAGAAATCAAACTGCTTTACCTGTATTGCCTCCCTAGTTCACTTCCAAGTCCACCTCAATAGTAATTTATTGTAGCCATCCATTTAAAGTTAGTGCAGCTCCAAATAAGCCAGGTGTTGTAACTCCATAGTTTTTTAGGGCAACTCTTTGCAGGAAAGGTGTATTGCCATTAATGTTCTCACTTCAACACCACTGTCCCACAAGGAAATAAATTAGAGTTGCCTCATCTCCAGCTCAGCTCACCTTCAAAGAACAAGGAGAATGATGCAGTAGCAGAATATGTAAAGTAACTCTTCTGTAAACATTAGTGGGTAAAAAGTTTGGAAGGAACAAATGGTTAAAACTGGTGAAATGTTTAATTACTAATAACCTAATGTATAACTGAGTGGGGGAAAAAAAGACATCAGAGCTGAACTTTCCCTAGAAATATCCTTTCCACTGAAAACCAAAGCACTTTTCTGCTTGCAGCAGCAAAGACTACAAGAATGTGTGAACCCTTCCTCCTACTTCTCATCTCATCAAAGAACTGTTTGTTTTTCACCTGTGATTTAAAAACCTGAGCCTTCCACAGTCATTTGCCTACCTTGAAAACAACTGAATAGAGTTTTAGCGAAAAAAATGTTTATATAAATTTACATAACTGTAAATGTAAAGTGAATTAGGATAAGAAATGGATTATGATCAGTAATATTTTCTCTCCAAAAGTAGGTTCCCCACATAATAAGCAGAAAATGGGTCTTTGCTCTATAATCTTACATCAGCATACAGGAAACATCCCCAAATATGTGCATGTACTGGGGGCAAGGGGAGAGCATTGGGAGATTGATACAACAATACACCATTCATGCAAGTCAGGCTTACTGGTGTTAATTGGAATCTAGTTCTGCAGGCTGCTAACACTACCCAATACCATGAGGAATGTTCACTTTTTACGTAAGTGATGCCCTGGAATTCATTTTCAAAGCCAGGTACAAGTGTCTATGAATGAGTCACTCCACCTCAGGTGCATGTGGGTTTTATATGGGAATCACTGCAGCCCTGCTGACCTGTTCTGGTTTCTGCCATGGCTACAGTTCCCAAAACTGTGGCCCACAACATAACTGCATGTTCTTTCCAGCCAGACTTGTAGCAGTGCTACTTTTATAGTGGTAATAAATCACTATACAAATTTGATTGTAAGGAAGTAGAGTGGTCTGGTACACAGCCCAAAAGGTTTGAGAAGCACTGGTTTGGAGGAAAAGTCACCTGGAACTCCAGATAGGACACTAGAGAAGCAAAACAATTGCATGGACTGGTCCAGGACCCCAACATTCCCACTACTGCAAACACAGCCCTGCACTTCCAGAGCCTTCTGGATGCCTGCTGTGTTACAGCAACCAACCTCAGTGCTCTTCTCTCCCAAACAGCACCTTCAGTGCTCCAGAGTCCTTCACACTCTGTCAAGACTGTTTGGGTTATCCACGTGCTCTCTCCCTGAAATCCAGCACCACCTCCAGCAGCAATGCCTCCAACAGTGCTGTACCACCCTGGGGATCTCCCACTGGACACAGACCAAGCCTGATCTCACCCTGCTGTTCACATTCTCACTGCACCATACATTGCCCAGCAGAGCTGTGGGTCTCTGCTCTAAAAATATGAGAGTTCTCCAGGTGTGGGAGGCAAAACATCCTTAAAATCAATCTTTTCAGAGAGAGCACTTGAGGCTCCCCCGAGATGAAGCATGTTAAATATATTAAATGTACTATAAATGTATAAAATGCACTATAAAAATTAGGTCTATTTTCTCACTGTCATTTCATAGAAGACTTTGATGCAACTTCACTTAAGGTCAAGGCAAAAAACCAAAAACCCTTCTGAGCTAACACTTCCTTTTACATTGAGCCCAAGATATATCAACAGCAACTGAGACCATACACAAACACTCCCCCAGCCACCACACTTGAAAATTAAACTTATAGGCACAGTGAAAGCAAGAATTAAAGATAAGCAGGTTTTCCACTTACTACCAAAAGCTTTTAGAGCGACTGAAGAAGGGGAGGGAAAAAAGTAACCTACTTATAAGGTTTTTGAATTTAAGTCCATGATTTCCTTCCAGCAACTGGTAGCCATTAAATACATAATAACTGATAAAGTAAATGTTCATCTCCCTCTTCCATAATTACAGCTACAGTGGAAATGACAAAAGTCAAGGGAGGCAGACCAGCCCTTCTGAACTATTTGTGCACAGAACAGTGCAGGTAGCAGTTACATGAGACTGCACTGCTGGTACTAAGAGGAAAATGTTGTTTGAAAGTATTGCACAATACCAACAAAAATCCTGTCTTCCACTATACAGTGCTTGAATCAAAATCTGAGGTCTCAGGAACATATGGGGAAGATGGACAGGCTGTGTTAAAAGATGTGGGGACTTTGGGTGGAATAACAACTACTTCTCTAAAATCTGTGGCAAATCTTTCCCCTCATTATTATAATAAATTACAGAAGTGAAGACAACCTTGGCAAGAGGTGCCTGACCTACAGCCTGAGGGAAAATAGGCCAATTTCTACTGATAGAACAGATGTGACACGGGCAGCACGAGTTTCCCTTGCAACACCCAGCCCAAGTACCTGAAAGGCCAATAGTGAGGACAAACTTTCCTTGTGCAAAGCAGAAAGAAAGGATGGGGAAATGAATGGCTACCTTGTGCTACTGACCATGCAGTACCATAAAGTGAAGATATTAATGAAGACAAGGCAGTCTGGAGAGTTTCCCTGTTCTAGAAGCCTGCACTCACCTGCTGACATGAACAACAGAGACAAAATACAACAGCAGCTGAAGCCCTTCCCTCCTCTCAGCAGGGAGCAAGGACACCTTCCCTTCCCACCCTGACCATTTTATCAACCCCAAAGAATATTTACTTTGCAATAGCATTTTTATAGTTCAGTCCTTGGTGTGTGGGGACTGGGCCAGGGCACAAACACGTTTCCTCTAACCTGCTCACTGATTCAAGACAATACTTTCATTCTTGATTGCAGAGGCATTTCCAAATGGGTTTAACTGCTTTCATGAATCAGACCCTCAGACTGCCATGACTTCTCAGAATATCAGGCAGTGCTGTGGCACACAGGGAAAAAGGACCGTGTGAACTTGTAAAGGACTTAGGTGGGAAATAATCAAGCTCTGGACTATGTCAACTCACTGCAGTAAAATAAGACCAACCTTTGTCACAACGTTAGTCAAGGCATATTGAAAGAGCCCTGCTTTATCCTCTTCATTGCTTAAACTGACCTTGCTTAATCCCCACATCAGCAGAACCCTACAGGAGGTGGAGAAATGTCAGAGAAAAGGACACAAAGTTAGGTATGGAGGGGGAAATGGGAAGAAAGGTTTTGCTCATTGTTGAAAGGACTTAGAGGATCTCCTGGCAGAAAGAGAAAACCTTGCTCTGCCATTTTGAGCACCAGACTGCCAGAGAAGTAACCTGGAATTCAGAATGCTTGCTGCTGCTGGAAGCAGGGAAGAAGGCAGTGGGTAGGACATGGTGGACCAAACCATTTGCAGTCATAAGAAGAGCAAGCACAAAGCATTCTATAAGCATTCTATCTCATCTCCTGGCTTGGATACCTGAGGAACCACCTCCTTGGGAAGTGCTCGGGTGCAGGAAGCCATTCACCCAAAAGGAAAGCCCATGAACTTGAAATAGGAAATAGAAAGGGCTTAGATTATGATTTTCTCTGTTCTAGCAAGAAGAACAGTTAAGTAGGTGCAGTAGGAAGCAAAATGTGAATATGTAGTTCAGTTCTGCAGAGCACAGCTGAGGAGAAAGTGTCCATTTAGGGAGAAGCAGATGGTAAAAGAGAAACGAACAGCACCTGTAACTCCTGTGTTATACACATATTCAGGGCTAGCACCTGGAGGATGTGGTCTCTGCATGAAATAAATAAAAATGTTACAGCTGCCACCATAAGCCAATGAGAAGAAGATGGGAGTTAAAGGGAACTCAATTCATCAAGTCTGATTTATCCCACCATTGTGCTGCATCCACGGTGCCAAGACCCCTTCTCAGGGCATGTGTTTGTAGCTTGGTGGGAACAACCACAGCACACCAGAGCTGATTGTGCATTTGCAAGGTTGTAACCCACTGCAAGGTTACATTACATCAGCTCAAGAGGAGGGCAACACAGGTAGATAAAAGTTCCAGTTTTCAAATGAACAGAGATTGTAGCTGGAATTGACCCTTACAGGAAAAGTGAACTCACAACAAGACTTACAAAAAAAGTACCTGGCATTTCTTGGCTTTCTGGGAAACCAGGGGCTGAAAGGTGTCTGGGGGACTGCCCATCTCTCTGCACATGAGGAAAGACAAGCTCCTTCAGAGCCCCAGTTATCTGTGATTATTCACCTTTAATGAGTCCTTGCAGATCTCTCACCTCCCTACATTGCCTGCCTTGTGACCTTACACCATACACTTTTGCCCACCAGGGTTTCCTCCCATGACATCTCAATGCTCTTCCTGAAGACAGACACTTTCCCCCTCTGCATTTCCATGGAATCCTGCAATAACCTCCATTTGATACCTCTCAGTTTCCACCTGCAGAACTCTGAGCTGGAGCTGTCTGGGTTGGAGGATTCAGGTGCCCAGTAACAAGGACCAAATCTCTGGGTCTAAGCATTAACCTCATTAACTAATTAATTCATAACACTAATGCTGCATGTTCAGGAACTGTAGTTCTCATCCTGGCTCTGCCTCAGACCTGCTGTGTCCCTTTGGGCAGGTAATTTTTCCCATTTGACTTTCTTGCTTTCCCTATCTGTAAGGGCCAGCCTCATGAGCCCTCCTGATATAAAACATCCTGAGAGCTTTGGACAACAAACTGTATTGTGAGCGAGCCACTGCTGTTATTAGAGCTCTTGTGTGCTACAGAGACACTGGCAAGAGACACAAAAGCAAAATAAATTCAAAGGCACAGAAAGCAGATAGAGCAATAAAGCACAAAAATTGAAGAAAGAAGGGGAAAAAAACCAGAGTACAGCACTGGGGCATTACTCCCATGGTATAGTGTATATAGAAGGATAACACTATTTTGAAGCAGCCCTACAAATCCAGTTATCCACCTTCTTACTCTTTGTGTTCCTAGTGGCCTGTAGTTCTGTAGCTGCTGCTATCTAACTCCACACACAGATAAGACTTTTTGTATGGTTTGGTTTATGAATGTATTGACTGACTACAGCTGTACAGCTCAAGCAGGCACAGAGATGCTCTGCCACCTTCTGAGTTCAGCCAGGTTTATCCTTCCTCTAGCTGGGAAAAGCAGCCAGTAAGAACTGCAAAGCACAAGAAAGCCTGGATGCAAACCTGTGGGATGGTGAACTAAACAAATATTTACACACCTGCATATGCAGTGCTTTAAAATGGAAGATCAGCACACAATTACAGCATCATCCAGAGATAAGTGAAACTCAAATCACCACAGTTTTATGTGTGCTACTCTAGAATGCT
This sequence comes from Aegithalos caudatus, assembly GCA_013389925.1. Taxonomy (NCBI): domain Eukaryota; kingdom Metazoa; phylum Chordata; class Aves; order Passeriformes; family Aegithalidae; genus Aegithalos; species Aegithalos caudatus. Next base: position 304,863 of record WEIU01002544.1, on the reverse strand, counting down.
ACTGAGCAAGCAGCAGTTGTGCTCCATCTGTCAGCGTGTCCTCTGCTGTCACAGGATCCTTGCTGTACAGACTACCATGGTCTGCTTCTTTCCATTATGGATGAGGCTGGATTGTCTTGTGATTTTCCTGTACAGTGTCCCTCTAAGCAGTTTACATTATGTCTTGGTTAAAGAACAGCTTGTATGTCAGGATTAATATAAAAGAAGACAAAAAATCCATTTGTGTCTCCAATTCCTAAGGAGCAAGTCAGCTTTGCTTTCCAGACAGCATCAGAAGCTGGGGATGGATTGGCTTGCAAGTGATCAGAGGGACAGAGACACCAGATCAGCTGTGCCTGCAGAGTGGGCTGTGGGATGGACACAGGGTCAAACATTACTCCTGGTGGATTTCTTTTCCCCACTTTCTGTTTGGATTTTCAGAACCATTTCCTCCTAAAAAATTTGTGCAACCTTGTTTCTCAGTTAAAAGGCTTTAAAAGTTTTTTTAAGTTTTTTTGGTTTATTGCCTTTTTGATGAGTGATATAACTGCCAGCAAATACTACATTTCACTCCCCCTCATTAACATTGTAAATTAATTTAGGACTGATTTAGATGTAGGATTAACAACCTGAGGACTAATCCACTCTTTACTCAGAGGACATAATCAGGATGAACACTCTCACATCACTCAATTAGTCAGCAGGACCATCTCATGGGAAGCAAACAATATTTGTGTCTCTGCTGGCAAAGGAACTGTTCAGGGTTAAGGCAGGAGAGTGGGAGACACCTGGCCTGGCCTCAGATTTACTCAAGGCTCATTCTGCAATCCTGGGAAAGTGCTTTTACACTCTGCACCATTTCCCCTAATTTTAACATTGAGAAGTCAGATTTAGAGAAAAGGCAAAAGATCAGAAGCAATGTTTGTGGTGGTTTAGGGCAGCATCTTCTGTTTAACCAGGATTAAGGATAGCTGGGCCATGGTCACCTGCCAGCACAGAAACTTGGTAAGTTGGAGTAACAGACTTGATAAGCTTTCAGTTACCTGCCTCTAACCTTTATTTAGGTGAAATGGTGTTTTATTTTCTGAGCACTCTTTTGCTCTGATAGCTTTGTGATTAGTACATTATTATCTATATTGCAGGGGCAAAGTCAAGCCCTCAGTTTTCAGATCAGCAAAAACAGCCAAGAGAAAACACTGCTTTTCTTAAAGCAACAATTACCTCTTAGAAAACTTGACACACTCAAGAGCAATCCTGCAATATTTCAGTGATGCTGTTTTCAGATGCCCTGTGTGTCTGCTAGAGAAATAAATAACATATCTTGCAATTAACTAATGAATATCCTATTGAAGTTAGCTTTTACTTGCTGTCAATGAATAAACTTCAGAAGGATTCCATCCACTGAGGGGATTAAATACACGCTTTGGCAAGTGTCCTTTTCCACCAGAATATTTTCTTGAAAGCACTTAGTGTCTAATGATAAATTGAGGACCTGTTCCTCTGAGTACAATAAATAAATACAAATAATTGCTGTAGAAAAGAATCTGACAGACAACCAGTGCCCATTTTGGGCATAATTGATTGATGCTACTTATAATCAGTGACACTTGTAAAGCTGAAACCTTCTGTTCTGGACACATGCTGCTCACATCAGCTGAGCTGAGCTCTGCTGTCCACAAGGGCAGCATTTTTTAAACATTTAATACAAATTGTTATTAATTGTTTGTATTACAACATTACCAAGAAGCTGCAACCACAGATGAGGACCCTGCTGTGCCATGGGCTGTAGGGAATAAAAAAAGGAGGGGATATTGCAGTGGTTCACATAGTTTGAAATCACAGACCAACTGATGGAGCTCCAGAATAGTCTCACCTTTAGTGTGATCATAAAGAATGAATGATTTTATACACTTCAGTGCTGGCCACAATTTCACAGACAAGCTCCTGACAGCTGTTTGGTATCCACTGTGATAGCAGGGGAAAACATGTCTTGCTGGCACACTATTTCAAAACCTAACTGAATTCTCACTTTTTCAGAGACATAATTGTTCCAGTGTGGTTCCCTCAGACAGATGACAGTGACAAGACAGCCACAGCACCACAAATCTGTTACTATAATTAATAGTTCTGTAGGAGGTTTTCAAACCAGACTGTTTTCTTAAAATACTGCATTTCTTAAAAATACTGCTACTCCTTTCAACTCCCCATGAGGATCAAATGTGCTGTCATGTCTACATGAAGCTGGTACTCAATGTCCTCCTGTGCAGCCCATGGATACAGACCCTGCTCTGAGACACCTCAGACAAGCTGGGGTTCTCCTGGGCTTCTTCAGCTCTGCCTAAAGATGTCTGAGACATGAAAATGCCTGCTCCATTGCAAGGACATCAGAATTGCAATCACCCTTCCTTACACAGTAAGAGAAATGTTGGAAGCTAACAGCACCAGAATTAGGGCTATTGTTAATCCATGAGCTCTCATGGATTGTTAGCTTTGCCTACAGCTTTCAGGTCCTTGCCCCAGTGAGTTTTACATTTTCATGCCACACCACGCTCCCAGGGACTGTCCAGTCAGCAGATTCTCTGTCAAGCACTTGAAGGGCAAAATACATCACACTTATTACCAACCTAAGGAAGTGATCAGGGATCCTGCTGTTGGTTTATCATGAGTTTTCTGATCCAGGGGAAGTAACCATCTCCTGTTTGAATTTATTTCTTGAAAATAAAATCATTAGGTTTGTTGCTTTTGATCAATTCAAGTCATCCTGAGACCCAATCTCCTGCCCAACAGCAAATCAAGGACAAAAAACCTCTCATTTAGCTCATTTAGCTTTCCAGTAGGAGTGTATTTATTCACCTTTCTAAGAGTAGATTTCACAACCAGCATGCCCATGCACCATAATGAAGAAATCTGTAGGCACCCATCAGACAAATGGAATATTATAAAGAGCAGTGAGAGAAGAAATACTCTTCCTTACCTGTCTGTAACAAGCCAGCCCCACTGTCTTTGACTCCAAAGTGCTGCTGGATGTCTAGTAACACACCTACAAGGAAAACAGAGGACATGCTCAGTGCCTTCAGCCTTTGAAAAGCATTCAACTCAAACTTTTTATGATGCATCAGCAAAGCTTCAAATTCCAGTTTAAACACATAACTTCTAAAGGTTGCACTTTTTTTTTTTTCCCTATACATGCACACTCAGTAATTTTGGCCTACTGCAATGAAAGCAGAGATGGGCAGACATCATGCAATGAGCCTGGGAATTAAATCCTCATTAATGGAAACTGGTCTTTCTACTTAAATAAGATCAGGCTTTTCTCTTTGTGTGTTTTCTGCATAATCCAGGTCTCTTAATTCTGTTATTTCACAGAACTACAGGGAAACTGATTCTGTACCTAAGGTGCTTAAATGGCTCCACAAGACACACAGATTGAATCCAAGACAAGTTTTAACAAATCTCTGCTGGGAGGAGATATGACAGATTGATAGCTATGATGAAAGGTTTCATATTTAACTAGTTCTGGGGAGGTTTTACTTTCAAAGCATATATAACAAATATATTTAAAACACTTTAGTAAAGGTAGGTAAGTGACCAAATGCTCAGATTTAATGCAACTACAAGCAGAACCAAACCAAATCCTCTCTCTTCCTTGAACCCCAATATATTAATTGGCACAAGCAAAATGAACAGGTTTTGAAGGATTTACACATTCAACTAGACTTAACATTTTTGTACCAAACATTTGGACACTCATAACATCAAGTATATGGGACAGACATTTTTGTAACCAACAAACCAATAGGAAAACCCACAGCAGAGGTTTAATAACTCATTTGGGAGCACACAGATTTGCCAGGCTGTACATGGTCCAGTGGCCTCAGGTGCAGATCCATAGGCCTGAATATTTGTCAGTGATCTAAATGACAGCATCTGACTTCCTGGGTCTGGGATGGAGGCTGTCTCTCTCTTTAGATCTGGGACTTCCTTATTTACACTACTGTCTTCCCCAAACCTGAGGATATGCAAGTTTCTTTTTTAAAAACAAGAAGACCATTCTCTAACTACAATGAACATCCACAGAAGTTCACCTCCAGCTCAAATTCTGATCCAAGGCTTTATCCAAAGTCATTCTTCTCATCTCTGCAGGTTACAGAAATCAACTAAGCACCAACCTGAATCACTCACCATAAATGTCCTAGCTTTTGGGACTGCCAAGATCACACTCAATGACAGAGAGATAAAAGACCCAGAGATAACTATTCCCAGAAGACATCTGGGACAATGCCAAGGGAACAGTCATAAATTAAAGATATTAGAGGAAAAGAAGAAGATGGAGAAAAAGAAAGAAAAAGCAAGAAAGCTCATTTGAGTTATTCTGTACTACTTGTACATCACCATTTACTCAGGACAGCATTCAGGTGGGCTTTAGGCCTCAGTATCTGCCCAGAAACATTAGTTCAACCTCCTGCAACAACTCCCACTTTTTACTCTCTCATCAGACTGTTTAGCCCCAAACAAGAAGGCTGAGGGTGGGGAAGGGTGTGAACCTAATGAATGTATGTCATTACTGATAAAAAAGGGGGTAGAGCCAGGCTCTTCACACTGGTGCCCAGTTAAAGAGGCAAAGGGCAACAACTGAAATCCAGGAAATGCCATTTAAACATTAAAAAAATTAATTTTTACTGTGAGGGAGGTCAAGCATGGATGCTCAGAGAGGCTGTGGCTTCCCCATCCCTGGAGATACTCAAAACCCAAGAGGACACAGTCCTGTGCAACCTGCTCTAGCTGACCCTGCTTTTAGCAGGGGGCCTGGATTAGATGATCTCCAGAGGTCACTTCTGACCTCAATTATTCTGTGATTCTGTAATTTTCTGAAGCATTAAGTATGCCTGATTATCAGTATGCCTGATTGCATCCATCCTGACATGGTGTTCCCCTGGCTTTCTTTTCCATTGGAACATTGCTATCTACTGCAATTTCAACAGGAATTTCTTTGCTTCCTCTCAAATAGCAGATTTATCTCCATTTACAAAATGACCCTGGCATTTCTTACTGTGCTTCCCTGGTTTGCTCCATTACCAACTGAGATACCATTATCCAGGCAGCAACTGATGAACAAAAATAAATTTGCATTTGCCTGGCAAACCCCTCTGTGGCATAGCTGACTTACCTGCTCCCCTTGCTGTTCCACCCTTCCACAACCCAACTTAGAAACCTCACTGAGTGTAACCAGCTCTGAGCACTTTGTGCTCCAGTACTGCCTGGTCACAGACTGCCCACATCAGGCAAAGTTCACCAAGTCAAAACAACTCCTGGGCACTATCATCCCAATTTTAGGGACAATAAACTCATCCACATCCTCAAGAGCAATGTGGAAGAAGGGAGGAAATACTGAGTACAATATTTTCTTGTGCTCTCCTATCATCCACTCAGTAGTGCTGCACAGAAATGAAATATCTACTCATTGCTTACAGAGCAGAGGGCTGGACTAGATGGAATATTTTCCATGAAGGAATGGAATATATGCTGAGAGCTCCATCCAGCACCGTGAAAAGTGGCTCACCTGCCTTCAGCAACATATTCCCAGCTATGACAGAATGCCAAGGAGGCACCTTAAACTTCTAAAAGTTATGAGAAGCAGGAGCCTGGAATGTGATAGAAAACAGATTTTTATGGATTTGCATCAGAAACCAGAACAGAAAGCAGAGGGGAATATAATGGTGCCTACAAAAAAAGCAGAGGAGAGTTTCCAGTTTGTGACAAGTTATTTTTCCAGTGGCAGTGGTTTTGCAGTCCTACAGACAATAATGAGTTTTACAAGCTTAGACTCCTGCAGCCACAAATGAAATACATTTAGGACACAGACGTGCAGACACTTGGATTAATCCTACAATTTTATCCTGGTGGTGGAAAGTGGGTTCTGTGGAGAGACAATGCAACAGGGCAATGTAGAACCACAATTGTAAATCCTGTGTGACCTTGGAGGAAGGTCTCAGATGATTAACAGAGATCTGCATGTCTAATTGGCATGGATTTCCTACTCGGAGTTATTTTATATTCTCTTTGGATTACAGGTGTTTTGATTTGGGTTTAGAACATTAAATTAGAGGCAAGAGCAGGCAGATGATGCAACACACCTATGAAGTGATAGTAGTTCTGTGCTGTGGGAGTTTTCCTGCTCAGCCACTCACCTGGGAAGATGCTCCTCTCTCAAATTCACCCAGCTCTGTTTCCACCTCACCGTGGCAATGACTCACCCCAGCATTTAATAAGATTTAGGGATCCAATTAAGCAATGATAGACCAGGGGAGAATACAGGAAAATGATAGAGCTTTTGACTTTCCCTTCTGCTTCTAGAGGATGGCAAGGGAGAGAGCTGGAGCCAGGCTCCAGACAATGACCACACTGCTTGCACTGCTGTGTCTCCACTGATGCAATCCAAGAGGTGAAGGCACCACACGTGGCTGGCAAGGTCTTTCTTGGATTAAAGCTCATACCTATGACCCAGGAGGATCTCAAAATAGCGAAGAGCAGCCAGCAGGCACCAGCCTTCCTGAGAACATCTCTGGAGGGCTGCTGGCCATTTGGGATGTGTGTATGATTACATGGCACCGGCTGTGCTCCCCCCTGTCATTTCTTAAGCACATTCTGTATTTGCAGGAAGCGTGGTGCCAATCTCCCAAAGCATCTCAGCAGCTGAACCAGATGCTGTTAATGCTGATGTAGATTTGGAACTCAGTGAGATGAAACACAGGCAGCACCCAGCCAGGAGTGCTGATCAAGATGGGCACAGGGACAGGACTTACTGGGAACTGAGAAGAGCAAAGACTGGTTACTGCAGCTGTCTCTAGGGGACTTTTACCAGGCCTAGTGTCTAAGCACCTGACAGACACCAAGGCAGTTATCAGACTTCTGTGGGCACTGGGCATGAAGAGGACTTTTAGGAGCAATTTGGAGGATAAAAAGTGCTACAGATACAGAGGGACACGCCTGACCTCATCCACTCACAGGGTCAGAAGGTTTCTAGGCTACTGCTGATATTTTTAATGACTATTTCACAAACAGTGATTGCAAAAGACCTGATTCTGAGGCTTTTGGAATGCAAATCCACATTTAATGGCCTAGGTTATCTCTGTTTTAGGGGAAACACTTTGGGAAAGCCAGATTTTCCTGGAAGCCTGCAGTTCACACTTCAAACAGCAAGGTGGGAGGTACAGATGAGGCATGAGGCAAACTGCTTGCCTAGATAGGTTTTGTGTCCCTGATCTGAGCTACAACAAATCAAAAGCTGCAGGATTCTGTGTGGGCTCTTCACCAAATACTGCTGCCTGTATACATTGCCACATTAAAAAACAGTATCCATAAGCTAAACCACAGTGAAATGACAATTGCAAAGCAAAAAGACATTAGAATTTCCCTGGGACAGCCCCATTTTCTAGTCATCAAAACAAAACATCATGATTTGCTTTCAAACTGCTTCCAAGGCAGGTGCAAAATGTAGAGTTGGCCTGTCCACAGAGTGCAGAGCTACAGAAGTAAAGGCACAGGTTTGCAGCTCACATTCTTTAAATACTGTGTGTATGCTGCAACACCACTGGTCAACACAACTACTTACTTAATAAAGCATGTCCATTTTTAAAGGCATTTTTTAAAGGGGAAAAATGATGGTGCTTGAAAGGAACCAGCACAAGGTTTTCCACAGGGTACAGGATGCACAGGTGCCCCCAGCACCCTCCCTCCTGCCCCACTGCAGGTCTGGACCTCTCTTCAGGGAACCCAGATTCACACTCTCAACTCCCTGAGAGCCAGTGCACACTCTGTACTGACAATACTGTTTCTTCTATTACCTCTTGCTACCTACCTCTCTTCCTTATAAAGGCATTTTCTTCCCAGACTGTGGTCCCTGGTACTTCCAGGACCTAACTCACAAGGAGGTAGCTAAGCAGGGATAACCAAGCCCTGGCCTTCTATCCATTAAAGACACAATCCACCTTCCTCACATCAGGCTCTTCCTCATGCCTGCAGCCATATTCAACCTCCTTCAAATAAAGCATTAAGGAGGCAGAGGAGTGGTGCAACACACCTGTCTCTTCAGAGACATGTGAACAGATGAGGTGGAGAGAAGTTTATTCTGAAGTCTCTGTGATTACATCTCCAGTGCAACCCCAAGGTGTAGCAGCAGTTCACACACCGATCCCTGAGCTTCAAACGAGCTGCTTCAGCTCAGCCACCCACCAGCTATTAAACACCAGCGTCACAATTCGAGCCCTATTTAAATATTCAGCTGCAGAAAACCACCATGGTAGCCCTACTGATATTTGTACCTCGAGATAAATTCCCACTGCTGCCAGAACTAGCAAGTCTAGAATATAAATGCAGTACTGCCTTCTTTGGATTGCCATGAAAGCATTCCCTGCCTGCTCTTCAAGTACTGATAAATGCCTGGTGACATCTGGCTTGAAAACATTGACAGGAGCTTCCTTAGGACATAAACACCGACTTTCCTTCTGCAAAACTAGTTTCCACTGTTGCATGACATGACAATACACACTGGTGAAACAGTCTTTGGTTTCGAAATAATGATGCAGGATTAAAAAGAAACAAACAAAACAAACCCAGCAATTAGACAAATCAAAACAAGGGTTTCCTAAGATCTGCTCACACTGGAATGCATGAAACTTGTGACCTAGAAAGCACTGAAAAGCAACTGCCAACACCCACAGCAGCGTCCTTAGGAAGGGGTTTCCCTGTGTAATAAAGCAGAATGCTGGGAAGAGACAATCACAGCAGCTTGAGCTGCAGATCAGAGTGAGCCAGGGTCTGATGTCATTCACAGGAGAGAGACAGTTGCTTAAAAAGCACAGAATAGAATCACAGAATATCCTGAGCTGCAAGGAACTCATAGGGATCATCCAGTCCAGCTCCTGTCCCTGCACAGACACCGCAGCAATCCCAGCCTGTGCCTGAGAGCATTGTCCAAAGGCTCCTGGAGTTCTGGCAGCCTTGGGGCTGTGCCCATTCCCTGGGGAGCCTGGGCAGTGCCCAGCACCCTCTGGGGAAAGAAGATTCTCCTGATACCCAGCATAAACCTCCCCTGACAAAGCCCCAGCCCCATTTCCCAACAAAACCCCAGGGAAGCGTGAGAGTTCAAAGCCTTCACTGGCACTGGGAGCCTCCCACTACCTGAGAAGGTGATGAGGTGGAGGCTTGTCCCAGATGAAGGTGTTGGACTGCCAGGCACAGCAGAGGAAGTGCTGGACACTCCAGGCAGCATTTGCAGTGGGTGTTTGGAAGGACAGGTGCTGTGAGCTCTGCAAAGCACACACTACTGCCTGGGAAATGAAATAGAAATGCCTGTCTGAGGTGACATTCCTATTCTGAATCAAAGCCGATGTTATCCTCGGAGACTCACACCACCTGTCACACCCACTTTTTCCATTCAATGTTTTTGTCATCATTATAGTATCAGTAGGGAAGTATCTGAGCTATTCATTTATTCATTAATTCCCAAAGGCTACTACTGGCTTACCTGCATAGCCTGTAACAAGTAATTAAGCATCAGGGAAAAAAATAAGGAATGCGATTAATCAAGAAGCTAGAGAAGAAGTATATTAAAAAGGCAACTTCTTACTCTGGCAGTAATAAATGATGGTTTCTCTAACACAGCTCAAACTCCACTGTAATGTGGTATGCAAAGTCTGAGCACAAAATTGCCTGCAAGACTGGGAGGAGATAAAAAAAAGTTCATCAGGTGTAGAATCGATTAGCACAAGGGATCATTAACACGGGGTCAGGGCGTCTAGGGAAGGCAGCGCAGGACAGCCAGTCCTGTTGGGATTAAAAACCAAAACAAAACAAAACAAATAGGAGTTTGAATGCAACCCTGGCTGCCAAAAGCTGTGTGCCTCATTGGTAAACCCACACCCTAATCAAATCCTTCATCTCTTTAATTACAGTGTATGTCTGTTCCCAGGACTGTGGCTGGGAAGGATGTCCTTGTCAAATAGGGAACATGGGATGCTTGGCCAGCATGAAACAAAGAGCTTAAATAAACTCCAAAACGTGGAAGATTTTCCATTTATGACCAACATCTCTCAGCAGTAAGACTTAGAAATGACATGGACCAAATCTGAGGGGAAGCTCACAGTGTCACTTCACTCTCCTCTCCACCTGGGACACAGCTCCCTAAAGGAGATCCCTAATTTTACCCCTGCCTCATCTCACTTGCAGACTCCTGCTTAGCCTATCTTAATCAGCCTGGCAGCTCCCACAAGCCAAGGGAAGACTTCAATTACAGATAAGTGACAGGATTTGGCTCGAAGGACAGACTAAAATGAATTGGCACCTAGACCTGAACTTAAAACCAAACTTACTCATTGAGACTTGGAACAGTTCCTTTATGTGGAATGGGAAAAAATCAGAAGCTCCTATAAATCTGAAAAACCAACAGAAACTGAAGTAGTAGCTGAGGTTTATATTAGTCATCTGAAAGGACAGGAATCATTAACAACTTTCAGGCAATGCTGGCCAAACCTTTCTCCCACACCCAGCATCTCTAGCTCAGGACTCAGTTTAGACCCAATTTCTGGGGTTTTTTTTATCTCATGCAAATACAGAATGAAACACAATCTTTACCAGAGGAGAAAACTACTCTTGGGACATTTTAGATCTAAGCAGCAGCCTCACCAGATTTTCACATCAAAGAGAAGAGCCTTAAAAAATAATGTTATTATTTCAATTATTCAAATCTCAGAAAATTCAGATACTACCCCAATTCACATTCTTCTCGTGGACTCTGTAGCAGAAAAAATTGGGCCTGCCACCAAAAGCTCTACTTGTCTTCTGCCTTTCTAATCTTTAGACAAGACTAACAAGTTGAGCTAATTCATGCAGTGAAACATATCTCAGAGACTTTGTATATGAACTAATTAAAATAAATAAAACCAGTATGGATAATGATAGAGCAAATCAAGTGCATATGAATTCAGTCAGTGACTCACTGCTCCCTTGTTTTCCTTATTGGAAAACTTGGCTTATCACCATACCGGGGTGACGGTGAGTCAGGAAACTGGCATGAGCCACAAATTGCAAGGAAATTAAAATAACTATCTACAAAATCTCTTTCTGGAGAGATTTTGGAGATTTTTGCTGGCTTTGTATGGATGTGGTTATGGACTTCACAGTTTTAACTTCATGGTTTTCTGACTAGATAAAATCAAGAAAGAGGCATTTATGAGTTCTAGAGACAATACATAATGATTGGGCTCTTGGACTCAGAATCAGCTTGATGCCTTTACTTTTATAAAAGTATATATTTTAACCAAATGCATTTGAAGCATATTACCATGTTCTACCTGATACTACCTTATCAAGTAAATAGGTGGGTATTAATCACCTGGAACCAGTCAAAGCACAGGCAAATATTTTAACAGCACTAAACTGAGAACTAGTAGTGTGCATGGCATGAGGGTGACAGTTCTAAATCCAAATCTATGCAAGCACAACTTTGCTGCCACCTCACTCCCACAGACCATGAGAACTTGCTCTGTTACACCTCCTGACACATTACCTGTTGGATTGGAGGTTTTCAGGCAGGTTGGGGACACTAATCCCACCAGGCTTTTTGGTAAGTAATAGTAAGTAACTGTGTCACTGGAGCTTATGGATGTTATTTCAAAATAATAAAATTAAATTCTAACTCTTAAACTTAAAAAAAAAAATCAGAGCCAAAAAAATGCAAATTTCAAGGTTGTGAAGGTGAAAGGAAGAAAGCCTCAATGTTCTCCAGTTCCACACTCCAGCAAGTGATGGGCTTTTACCCACCTCCTTTTCTCCTGCAGCCATGCACATTTCTGTGACACAGGAGACTGAATGAACAACTGGGGTAATTAGTGACTGATGATTTACAGCAGATGACAGCTAATTTCTCCAGTTAAGGAGATTTCTATCAAATCTGTAGAAATGTGCACACAGATTGGACATACTTCCAAGTGACTGCATCTCATCTCTCATTTGCATTTTGCTTCTGCTTGGCAATGCCTTGGAGCTATTTTGGAACATCACAAGCTGTCCAGGGCACATTGCTATATTGTATGTAATTGTAAGGGGCTTCTTATTTTTTTTTTTACCACAAAGAATGTTTTACAAAATGTAAGGGAGATGCCAGATGCAGAGGTACAGAGGGATCTGCAGAAGAGCAGCAGCCAGGAGCAAGGCAGCCCATCAGGGAATGCCAGGCACATTCCAGGCAGGTCTCTGCAGTGCACAGCTGTCAGAATTCAGTCAAAGAATGAAACATCCACTGTTATGGTCCAGGGCTCTTGTCATCAACTTCATGCCAGTGCAGGGGTGTAAGAGCACACCTTCAGTGCTCCTGCACACTGATTTTCACCAGTGCCTGTGCAATGTTTGTGTCCACTGCACAAAGCTCCCTCTGTGACCTAGATCTGGACAGGCTCACGAGGCTTTAAGTGCACAAGAAGGAAAAGCTGGAATTGTCTGTAGCATCTCTTCCACAGATTCAAACCTGGATAAAACTGTGATACAAACTTGGTCCTGCCACCTGCTTTTAAGACAACAGGAAATCTGTAAAAGAACCCAAAGCCCTACTGTTTCATGTAGCTACCTAAACCTTGTTTAAAATTCCAGATGAAGAAGCTTTTGGACTCAGATAAAAATACTGACCCTCACTTTAGTAATCCCAGAATAGCCTTTACTCTTAGACACATGCTTTAAACACCCCCAAGACTCTGCTGCTGAACGTGGCAGGTAGGTTCATCAATCCTCTATGAAGAATCATGGAATGGTTTAAGTTGGAATGGATGTTGAAGCTCATCTTGTTCTGAACCCCTGCCACCAGACCAGGTTGCTCCAAGCCCTGTCCAACGTGGCCTTGAACACTTTCAGATATGGGGCAGCCACAGCTTCTCTGGGCAGCCTGTGCCAGAGCCTCACCACCCTCACAGCTGAGAATTCCTTCCCAATCTCCCATCTATCCCTGTCCTCTGGCAGTGGGAAGCCATTCCCTGGGTCCTGGCACTCCAAGCCCTTGTTCCAAGTCCCTCTTCAGCTCTTTTGGAGCCCCTTTAGGCACTGGAGGGGCTCTAGGGTCTCCCCTGTGCCTGATCTTCTTCAGGCTGAACAAGCCCAACTCTCTCAGCCTGTGCTCCTAAGAGGGAGGATAAGAAGGAAGGATAAAGCTGCTCCAAGGCCACCATAGCACAATGCTTCCTTTCATCCCCCTCTTTTCCTTGTTCTCTCTAGGACACCATAATTAGGACTTTTGGGGTCCCCTCACCCACCCTGATCCAGAGGGCACTCTGATCCCTACAGCAGCATCTCATATCCAACGTTCCCTTCCTCATGTTCCTTCTCTCCATTCTGCTATTCAGTTGGGGAACTCTCCCATCACAAGTGCACTGATCTGTAGGAATCCTACTCTCTGCATGATGTAAATAAATCAAAAGGTACTGTTTTAGCCTCACATGCTCTGAGGGAGATGTTTTTCCCACAGATGAGGCTGAATGGGGGTGCATTCCTACACACTGCCCATGTTGGCTCCTGGAACCACCTTGAGCTTCCTGCCACAAGTGTTTAAAGCAGCCACTGCAGAGCTCTGACCATGGGCATTTTTAAATTTATGTATGAGTGGAAATGCCCTCCTGTCACTGTCCACTCCAACATCTCCCACAGATTAAAACACCTTTCCCTGAGCACAAAGCAATGTGACACTCCTCACATGCATTTATCTCCCACAGAAACAGAGTGCTTTTATTCCATTCTGGGTCCTGGTCAAGCTGTGCCAGTTCACAACTGAGTACAGTGCCCAACTGTCCATTAGTTATTCTAAGCAGAATGTCTTTAAATTCATCTCACTGACAAAGCAAGTGGCTTTGTACAGGTAATTAGCAGGAGCACACAGGTATTCAAAGATCTGTGTAGGACACAAAGGCTTGTTAGGGAACCCACAGCTTACCCACAGCACTATTAGAGAAAAAAACAAAACAGCTTTGGAGTTATCACAGGAGATATTTAAATGCATCAGTCTAGCTTCTTAAAATGATCTAGAGTAAAGAATTTACTATGTTCTACAATAGGGCCATAGCTGAGATAGCAAAAATCTGTGGATAAAACCTTATACCTGCATGAGAGTGTGTACTCAGATGAGAACAGGGGACACTAAAATAAGCATGACTGAGGGCTTCTCCAGAACTGCAAGGAGTCAGTGGTGTGGGGATGTGGCTGCAGTGAGACCAGGAAGTTCTCACAGCACAAAAAGGGCTTGTCCTGTTTTTTTAATAGTGCTTTATTCAGTGCAAGTTGCAGCAGTTTCTGGAGCTAAAACACCCTTCACAGCAAGGTTTTTGATTTTGCCAAGCTGCACTGCCACAGGACCTCCACGAGAAGGGTTGTGGTAACAGGACAGTGATGCACACTCCTAGATGACAGAGCAAAACCTGAATTCAACCCTGAATTAGGAGACAGGGCTGCTCTGTTCTCGCTCCTGACACTACATCACTATTTAACCTTGGGTACTTGATCATGCAGAATTTCAGAGTCTGCATTAGCCTAATGAAGATAATAACAATAATCATGTGTGTCACAGATACAGTTGGGCTTGGTTATTATGTTCTCATGAAGTGCTTGGAAGAGTCCCAGATGAAAGGGAAATTAGGAGAAGGAAGATTAATTATAAGATGTGCATCCCAAATAAAAACCAGACAGAACACTGTTGTTGCTGTTATTAGTGGAAAGTCTGTCTGATTTAGGCCAGCTTTTATTTCTCTGTTGGTAAAGCAGACCCATTTGAACCACTTTCCATGTTCAAATTTTATTTGTAGATGGTGGGTATGTGATAAAGGCTGCTGAGCTTCTCATATTGCAGACATAAAGCCCTTTGATTGAAGGTCTGATTTCACAGTATCCACTGTGATGACGGGCCTGCCTTGTGTTTTTACTGTTGTGAGGCAAAACAAGGAACCAAAAGTTTACTGCCACTCTGAAGGAAAGACCAGGACTGAAGAAAAGGAAACATTTCCTGAGGCTGAAGACACCATAGTGAGCATAGCCATAGTGGGAAGCATTACACCAAAATTATATCAACGAGCACTTGGGTATTTAACAAAAACTTGTGCAAATGGAAACATCTTTCCTACAGTGATTTTGTCTCAGGAAGTACCAAGTATTTCTCATTTAGGTCAGTATCTTTGCCTGTTTCAACATGGGGAAAGGGACACAGGGAAAGGCACAGTGAAACATCTGAGCTCACACTTAACTGAGCAGCACAGCCCAGAAAGAGATCCAAGCATTTCCCCAAGCCCCAGCTGCTGTTCCCTGGAGCTGCCTTCCCCCTCTGCCAGAGATCAACCCTTGCTCCTCCTGCATGCTAAGAGCATCCCACAGATCCCAGAATCAATATCCCAGATCATGGAATCCAACCTGTGCCTGATTCCCACCTTGCCACCCAGCCCAGAGCACTGAGTGCCACCTCAGTCATTCCTTGGACACCTTCAGGGATGGACACTCCAAACCTCCCTGAGCAGCCCCTTCCAATGCCTGAGCACCCTTTCCATGGGGAAATTCCTCCTGATGTCCAACCCAGGCCTCCCCTAAGGCCGTTCCTTCTCCTCCTGTCCCTGTTCCCTGGGAGCAGAACCCAAACCCCCCTGGCTGTCCCCTCCTGGCAGGAGCTGTGCAGAGCCACAAGGGCCCCCCTGAGCCTCCTTTGTTCCAGGCTGAGCCCTTTCCCAGCTCCCTCAGCCATTCCTCAGGATTCACTCTCCAGACCCTTCCCTAGCTCCTTTGCCCTTCTCTGGTCAAGCTGCAGTCCCTCAATGAATGCCAAACTTAAATTCAACATCATCCAGTGACAAATACAATTCCAACTCTAACTTCATTGTGATACCAAATTTCATGAAATATCCCTTGGGGTATTCAGTAATGAATTGCTTAAAAAATAGATGAGTACAGGAACCTGGGAAAAAATTAGTAATTGCACGTTCTTTCCAGGACACACAAACTCCTTGCTTTCACCTTGCATAGAAAGTTTTCAGGTTTCAAAATAAAAATAGGGTGGTATTGAACCCTTCATTTCTCAAGAGTCAGATTTTTGGAAATTGCTGTCAGCGAGTCACCTACACCTTAATTTGAGATAATTAACAATGCAGTAGAAGAAATAAAGGACATAGACTCCACTTGTTTCAGGAGACACTGCAATACAGCTAAAGAAGGAGTTTCACCCCTTAACTATAAACAGCAAAAGGCTCTAATTTGTTCAGCTTCTGCTCATGAAATGTGCATTAATTCCTTAATGACAGGTGCACCTTGGAGTCAGGACAGCTAATCACTAGATCAGGAATTAACCACAGTACAGGGCTCAGAGAAGCCCACATCTTTTTCAAAGAAAGCCTTGGCAAGGTCCCACAAGCCAGATCACAGCAAGTTTATAGCAAAAGGGTTTTTTCCTAAAAGTATAAATAATGATGCCTGTTATTCTATGGCTTTATGCTTGAGGCAGCAATCTCCAAGCTTTTTCAGAGGTGGTGGATATTCAAAATCTTTTGCCTTTGTGGTTTCTTTCACATCACATAAGCATTAAGCTCATGTTACAGAGACTCCCTCCTCTCCCTGGCTCCAAATGTCTACAAAACCTCCAGCAGCATTGTATCGTGAAGAACTCTTCCTCCAAGTGTGGCTGAAATTGCCAATGGATTAAACAGTTAGAAATAAGGAATAATCCAGAGAGACACCAACTTACAAAACACTCTCTGTTTAAAAGAAACTGCTTCCATTGCAATTCATGTCTCCATTTACTGGAATTGCTGAAATTCTTTTATTTTTTCTTCCACATTCTCTGCCATAGTGACTTTTCTGTTTCAGAACATCCATCTGCATTACAGGTCCAGAGTCAGCCAGAGCAGCTCCTCCTCTCCATACAGAAGCAAACCAGCTGTATTATTCCACTGCATATATAAACTTGGAAATGTGTGCCTTACCCCTTGTCTCTTACAACTCTCTCTTCTGTTAATCAACACCCTCAGACACTTAGTAATATAAACACCACATAACTTTGGTGCTGGTTGGCTTTTGGGGTAGTCCTTAACTCCCATTCCTTATCTTAGGATGTTATGTAAGAAGTGGAAAGCTGTTAAATCTTCAGAGATAATCAAGATGTTACAGGTGCAGCACACAAGGGACGAACACTGAAATAAAGCAAACAGAATTTTCCCCTGCCTACTCACACCCTTCTTTTGCACAGAAATACCTAAACAGCTGAAGAGATGGAGTCAGGATGAACATGCTTAGCCACCAAATGGAACACAAAAGGCAGAGTTTTGATGAAGAAACCTGTTGGTGTCCTAAGGAACTTCTTTTTTCACTGAGAGAAGAAAAAGAAAAGATCAATTCCAAAAGTAAAAGGCAACTCAGTCCTAAATCTGGACAGTCAGTAATCCATAGTGGTCCTGCACTTCAGTCACTGGTACCAAAGGCACTTTTTCAGGAAACACGTCAATCCTTTTGTTCATTTATCCTTGAGTTAGATGTTAAGCAGCAAATAAAACACCTGAGTTCTATGCCCATTACAATGTTGCATAATATAGAGAGGAGGAAGTAAAAACAGTGCCAGTCTGAAGCAAAAGGGAAAGCCAGCCTCAGTGCTGTTTGGGTATTGAAGGCAATGCACGGTATTGCAAAATGCTTGTGTGGTCAGTAAATATACAGTAAATGAGGGCTCAGGAAGTACTGCAAACTGAGCACCAAAACTGATACCATCAGATAAAGTGATATTGGATATAAGAAACTCTATGTGAAGCATTCTGCTGTGGGGCAAGCATGCTGGAGGTGGGGAGCAGGATCCTGCCACACTTAAGATCCTGCCTAAGTGTGCTGTGTCCCACAGACTCCATCCTGCTCCTGACACTGCCTGGAATCATGGCTGGCTCCAAGCACCCTCACAGTGCACGAGGGCTTTGCTGGGCTGCCCACACTGCTGCCCTCAGTCCCTGTGTGGTGAAGAAGGAGCTTTTTCTGGAGAGGAGTGCAGAACACAGCGTGCTGCAGGCGCAGGTGCCACTGAACGTGTCTGAGCACATCAGGGCAGCGGGTAAAGCCACCAGGGCCTGACAAGATAGACAGGTGAGCTCCCCAGCACAAAGAGCCACAGCCAAGCTGCTTTCAAGTCAGTCCAGCATCTCACCCTGAGTGCAGAGATCCCTGTGCAGGCCTCAACAGGCAGCCAGGTGCCCCCAGGAGGGATGCACTCCACCAGGGAGCTGCAGCATTCCTCAGCAGCCCCCGCACTGCAAGGGTTTCCAGCCAGGGCCCCAGAAGCAGTTTGTTCCCTAAGCTCTCCCCCGCAAGGTATTGGGGATGATGGAAATGAAAACAAGGGAAAATTAATCTTTTTTATTAATTTAGAAAGATGCAATTCGTGACTCATAGCGAGCTTGTATAAATAATGACATCGTTTAAATCTTATTTGTAATTATACTTAAAGGCAGAGACTTTCAAAGCTGCATTGAGAATAAGGCATCCAACTGTCTAATTTATTGTTATTTTAAGCAGGTACTGTATGCCCAAATTCCCTTGGCAGATTATATCTCAGCTTAAGTGTTTTGCTAGAGGTAATTTTCACATGTTCATGACAGCAGCAATGAGAGGAAGGAAATCAAACAAAAGAGAATTCCATCTATGTCATCCAATTTCTTCCTCTCTCTGGCAAGCCTGGAAGTGCTTTGTGCACGACTGAAGCTGCACATTCCTTGTGCTCCACCTGGTTTGGCAGGGAAGAGAAAGTGGAAGTGAAGAAGGACCAAATGCAAGTGGTTTGGGAAAGGAAACAAACCAATAGGGTTGCTTTATCTGCCATGCAATCTTAGAAAAATGAAAAACTGCTCTTTGTGCTACTTCTCATTCTGTGAGGCACCTGTTCACTCATTACAGCAATGGTAATAAGGAACACAAACTCACAAGTAGATCACCTTGAAAGTCCTGTTCATACATCTTCAGACTCCTCCAATCCCCAACCATGGACTTAAATTTAATAAGGATCAAAAAATATGTATAGAAAACTAGAAGTTACCAAGGGGAAAATAATTTCTGCTAATGCATATATAAACCTGGAGCAGCAATCTGCCTAGGAAATGAGTCTCATTAACACCTTGCTTGAAATACCCCTGGCATGCTTGGAGGGCACCTGGTGATCCTCAGGGAAATGGATGCAGTTTTGAGGACCTGTCATATGGCTGGTTAATCTGGAAAAGTTGGACAGAGAACACAAACGGTTGGAGAAGTGCTTAACTACTGCTTTTAAATACTTACCACAGTGCTGCACTTGTTGCATGAAATCCAAGATGTAGCAAACACATGGAAAATTATCAGCCTTCTAATATTTGTAAATGCTAGTTAGTAGGCAGAAGAATCACAGCCACCCATTTATTCAGTACAGAAGTTGGGCTGGGAAAGAGTTACCATCCATCTTTCCTCAAGACACTGTTTTAACCATGAGAAATTTCTACATGTAAGTATAATCAAATCCTAAAATCCTGTATTTATTAGAAGTGCAGGATATATACTATATATTCAGAAAAATTACACCCTAAATCAGTTAAACTTTTTTCTTTCCCTGTTACACTAGGAATCTGGGCTGCTCCTCTCAAAATGAAGAAAATTGCCTTTCATGTCAACTCAAGTTCCCATGCAATGGATTTCATTTTTGTTTTGTCTCCTGCTCATTTTGCCTCCACTTTGTGATGGAACTGACACTGAGGAATCAGAGCTGCTCCTTGAACACTGAAACTGAAACCAAATAGAGCAGGTTTTCCTTCTGCATTCAGAAACATGATCAGAAGTTTGACTTTTATATGGCCATTATTTAAAAACACACATACACAACTTTTTCCAACCTGGAACTGACTTTCAGTTTCTTTCTTCACTTAGCTGTGTCCCTATCAGTGTCTGCTTCATTGGCATCATTGATTTCTTCAATGGCAGAAACTGAGAAATCTCTTGCAAACAGTGCATTTTAAATGGACTGTAATTTCAGAGAACACCAGTAATTCATCTCCTCACATGTGGGGTCACAAACTGCTCTTCCCTCTCTTCTGATACACTAAGGGCCCAGAGGACTCTGCAGATATTGAAGGACAATAGACATTAGATGTTAATAATTCAAGTGTTAGAAATGAGAGAGACATTTATCACATGCAGACACACTGCATCCTACTCCTACCTTCTTTTTTGTATAATTTCCTCCTTTTTATATTGTTATTAATGCCATTTTCGGGGAGAGAGGAAGAAAAAAATATTCACCTTGGGCACACCACCTCAGGATACTGCCAAAAGAAAAGACTGCATAAAACATCTATAGACATAAGGTTCCTGCTGTGTGCTGGAGGCAGAATATATCACCATTCAGCTAAATGCTGCAATAGAGAAGTGGAGAAAAACTACAGAAATTGCTTTGAAAACAAAAAAACCCCCAAAACTGCTTTCCTGGAGCTATCATCAGGTTTGCTTGTCAGATCGGATGCTTTTTTTTTTCTATGCTCCATTCAAATGCAAAGAAAATGCTTGAGGAAAATTGCTACTTCTGATATTTACACCCTTCACATACGCAGCTGGAATGAGATTTCTGCCGTGCTGGAGCAACAGCATCAACAAAATAGTCTAAGCCTAATGGCAGTCACACTGCAAGCACTATTTAAACATATGCAAAAAGGATTTCTTGATTCCCTGCTACATATTTTCTAGTAAACTTCATGCTTATATAATTTTTAAGTACTCATTTTTACAACAAAGTTTAGGAAAATGGGCCAACTCAGTGTAAGATGAGTTGGAAAGCAGAACTGGAGGGAGGTTAATAAAGGTAGATGGAGTAATGCTTAATGTGGATTTGGGGACATGGTGACCTTGTGCTGGGAATACACAGACTTGATGACCTGAAAGGTCTTTTCCAATCTAAACAATTCTGATTCCCTGAGAAACCTCCCCACTTCAGCAAGGAAAGCAGAAGCTTCACAGAAGTTCCACATAAGGCAAATCTTTCCTGAGTCACCAGCAAACATTTGTTGTGTTTTAGTTTCCATCTGACAGCAGCACACGCTCTGCCTCACGCCGTGGCTTTCCAAGGAAACACTTACAGAATCAGCCCAAATTTTTACAGAAGTAGGATTAAAGAAATGCCATCTCCTGTGAGATTTGGCATTCTCCTTAAAACAGCTGTTACTGAATGCTTTAAGACTAAGCTCTACAAACCCACATGGTTGTACAAAAAATCCCCCAAACAGGAAAAAAACAGGCTCCAAATCCAGAATACAACCCTGTCACATCCAAAACCTCTAAACCATCCAAAATCTCTAAGTTTCATAGCAAAATTGAAAGGTCTACTCATTATTGTGGCCATGGTTGTGGCAATTATTATCTGTAGGGTGTAAATTTCTGTCAGACATCAGCACCATATCTTGTTTTTTTTTTTTGCAAACAGAAAAAATTATGGTTCCTGACCCAAAAATCTTGCTCAGACATAAGACAACAAGGCCACAGATTAATAGAGACACAAATGAAAGGAGAATACAAGAAAACAATGGATAATTTCTGTCCCTCTGACAGGTATCCAGAGGTTTGGGTTGGATATTAGGAAAAATGTCTTCACTGAAAGGGTTGTGCAGCCCTGGCACAGCTGCTCAGGGCAGTGGTGGAGTCCCCATCCCTGGAGGGATTTAACAGATGTGGGGACAAGCACCTGGGGACATGGGTTAGTGATGGCCTTGGCAGTGCTGGGGGAAGGGTTGGACTGGATCTTGGAGATCTTTCCCAACCTAAACAAATCTATGATTCTATGCTGATCAACTCAAGGCTCTTTTTGTTAACATAACTGCTGCAAAACAAACTCTGCATCCATAGAGCTACGAGTAAATCAAATCCTCTGCCCTTTGCTTTGTTAACAAAACACTACCATGCCTTAAGGATGTTGTCTGGGGTTTTTCCTCCACAAAAATTTAATTGCCTAATCTTTCTTATCCGATCAGCACAGTGTCCCAGTACTTTGCTTATCAGCTGCTTATTCCCAGAAACCTGCCCTGCCCTGATCCTCTTACTGCTGCTCCCCAAGTCACCTGCCAAAGCAACTACTTGTGTGGCCATGCCCAGAGTAGAGAGGGAGCAGAATCACCTGGAAGGGAAAGGGAAGAGAAAGGGGGATGTATGTTACTGCTTTACTTTCCCCTCCCTGCAGAAAACAATGACTGATTTGCCTTATAAGACAAAATTAACAATATTCCTGCTTACAAATATTCCAGAAAGCCTTCAGAAATGAGCAAACACATTATTCTAGCTGAAGCATGTCCTAATCCTCACCTCCATTGCTTCAGCTAGATACAGGCTGCTTCCAGAGCCTCCTAAAGTGGTCTGAGTTGCATCAATTTCCTCTTCAAGTCCTTCATACCAACTGATATGTTCTGAAACACATCAGTTTCTATCACAGTACAGGTATTTAAAAGCCCTTCATCAAGATATTTTTACTTACAGCCCTTGCCCTCTTTCTCCCTTTCACACACACACTCACTCTCAGAATAAGCAGGGAAAGCTTCCTGTTTTAATGCACACTTCCATCAGTTGCAAACAAGAGGTGTGAAAGGAAATTAGGCATGCAAGTCAGCTCATTCACAAATTAGCTGCCTATTCATTTGCAGGAGCACTGGAAAGCCCTGCCAAATAACAGGAGGTGAGCAGCAGTGCTTTTCTAGCAGCCTGGAAACAACTGCAGCAGGTAGATGACAGATACCTCCATTCCTCTGAGAAGCCATTTCAGGATCCACTCCACCTGGTTGCTGTTCCCAGTTTCCAAGCACAAGGCAGACATCAGCACCATCACCAACACTACAATATTAATGATAAACAACTAACAGACAGGGCCACTGTGAGCACTGGTTATTTGGGAGGAGGTTTTATGTGCCAGAGAGGCTGTGCTAGGTGGGAAAGCAAAGCCAGAGAGGCTGTGCTTAGTTATCCCAGGGCATACAGCAGGTCTGAAGAATGGTCTCCCTGGAAGAAGGGCCACCAGTGTATTCCCAGTGTGCCTGCTGAAGGACCCTCTCTCCTTTTTATCCTTGATATCCCCTGCCAGGATGCAGCTGCTGCAGAGCACAGAGACTTCTGCCATAGGATCTGCCCCTGTGGACCTGTGGGATCTGTGGTAATGCAAACAGCAACACTTTATGGCAGTGACCAAAACCAAGCTTGAGCTCTCTGTGCCTTCACCCATTTATCCTAACACAGGAAAATAAAGTAGTAAAATCTAGATCTCAGTTGTACAATATAAACACACTGCAACTGCCCTGCATTCACACTGACATGAAGAGATTTGAGCCCAGCTATTTTCCTTCCAAACCTGACATTACTCAACTTTGATCAAGACATGCATATCCTTTCCTTTCTGAAGCTTTTCAACCCAAAAGAAACATTCCTCTTTCACAATGAAATGCCTTTATCGAAACCCACTACTAACATTTCACAGCACATTTGAAAAATAGATGCTTGCAGCCTATCAAGTAAAGCATTTTGTTTAAATTACACCCTCTTCTTTCATGAAATTCCAGCATGTGGTTTTGCCTTCCCTCCATCCATGGGCCTGTTCAAGAGAACACTGCAGGCCCATATTCTGTTTTATATTAATCAACATAAAATCCTATTTGTTGAGTAGCAGATAAAGATGGTCAACCTTATCACTGAGGGCTGCCAAGGGCACAGAGATTGAGGTAAGGAAATTCCAGGGAAGGAATCCATGCCTACAGCTGTGGCACAGGTGATCTATGTGCTAAGCAGAGCTCCAGTCTCCTCACAAAACCAGCACAAAGTGCCCTTAACTGCAATTCCTAAGTGTAAATTTCTTAATTGCTGTATAACCAAAGAGCCTTCCCCAGGCATTTCAGATTCAAGATGCATCCATGACTACTTCAGTAAGTGTCAAGACTTCAGTAAATTTTAGAGCTGAGCAGAAAAGTAAAAAATACCAAGAGTTGAAAGTATCTTTGTACTTCCAGACTGACCTCCATGCACAACTTCAGTTACCTCTGGAGCCCCTGGAGAGATGAATAATTGGTTAATTGCATTTACTTGTCGTGTCCTCTTACTTGAGAGACCCATACTAAGGCTATGAGAGTATTAACAGTCATAACAACAGGAGATGCCAAGAGGATTAAACTGATATAAAAAGCAAAAAACAAAGAGTAAGGTTAAATTTCTTTGGACTCCTGAAAAACCCCCAAATCCAACAAAAAAACCCAACAAAGCCAAGATGAAACCCAACTGAAATGATGAAAACCAGATCAAAGTGTAACCCATATCCATCTCTACTTTCATCTCAGCATTTCAAGTTCTGATATTAGATCTAAAAAATGATATATTCTTTCAGTTTATGATGTAACAGTTAAACATATGGCATAAAATGAAGAGACTGGGTGCTAGCTGAACCTCAAAGCATGTAGCTAATGATTTCAAACCAGCCAAAGGCTCATAGCAGTAGCTTATCCTTCCAGCAGCTGATAGAAATTAAAGAGCAGGGCACATTATTTGGAAAATGCTTGGATTTTCCATAACAAATGCCTCAGAATTGTTCCCATAGCACCTTGATCTCCCATATTGAAGTACTGCAGAAGAGGACAGCCTGTTCCTCCAGCACACCCTTCTGCTGGATGGTTCCACTGCTTTGCAAAGAGTACAAACTTTAGAGCCAACACAACCCAGGGCTGCCTGAGCACTCAGAGCAGGCACCTCCTGCAGCCCTGCTCATCCTCACTGCCTTCCCAGGGCTTTCTGTCCCAGCAAACCCAGAGCTGCTCATCCTCCCAGCAAGGCAGGAGCCTCCACCTCCACCAAACAGAGAAAAATCATGCTCAAGAGTGTTCAGGAGTGTTTAAAAGAGTGTTCAGGATTCCAGCTTAGAAAGAGAGAGCTGCCCATGGCCAACATTTCCAAAGGCAAAATTACAGCATGTGGGAATTACAGATCTGCAGAGAAACCAGCAATTTGTGAGGAATTCAAGTCACCAGAAGCGACAAACAAAATTAGACACAGTCTCCTTTTAACCTCATCTCTATTTTAAGAGCTCTTTTTTTTTTTTTTTTTTTTTTAAAGAGGGTTTGTATATATTTTGTTCTTCAAGTTTCCATGAAATTGGGCTGAGACTGTTTTAAGAACAATGTTTCTCCATCATTCACCCTCGTTACTTTAGGATGTATAAAATTATGCCCATGCCTGTACAAGGAGGTTTCTCTCAGCTATTTAACAGTGACAGAGTTACCCAGCAGAGATAAAATTCAGTAGCCACATGAAAATTTCCATCATCTTTCAAACATGGTGCTTGACTGGAGGCTGTCAGATCGGGGAATTTTTTTTAGCTTCCCTTGTATTCTTTCAGTCTTCTAGCAACTGAGGACTAGAGTCAAAAGGCAGCCCTTTCCCAAAGTGACTGTCACTCATCTACATGTCAATAGACTGAACTATGGAAAAACAAAACAAGAACCAAGCCAATTTCCACCCGCTCCACTCAATAACAATAAAATCTAAAATCACACAACAGCTTCTTTAAAGCCATGCCTGTTCATTTGGATAATTATTCTAACAGCCCATCTAAGCATGGCCTCAGCCCTGTCCCCAATGGAGAGACCAAAACCTGAAGGAGAAGGAGGAAACAGCTCATCTGCTGAACACAATGTTAGGAAACGTGAGGTGAACATTCCTCACCACAGCGAGATAAATGTTCCCACCCCAGCACAAAGAAAGGGTTCATATTTCATATATTTTCCATTGTTTGAGCCTGCTTGTACATAAGCAACTACATTTAGCAATTACCAATGGGAGAGACTGAGCAGCTAAAAAGATTACCATGTTTTTAACAATGCAACAGCAGAATCAACGAGGGAGGCTGCACCCTGTTCAGTTCCACTGATGTTCTCCAGTTCCAGTGGAGAGCCACCCTTCCATGGGTACTGTTACCTGTAACACTCACTCATGGGATGTGCCTCATCTGCTGCACAAATGAAAATTATCCATCACATGGAAAGTTCTCCTCAGTGGGAGGGCTGCAGCAGTGAACTCCAAATGAAGCCAAACACCTCTGTTTAGTGCTCAGTCTAAGCAGGGCTCTTATAAGGATCCCCTGTGCTCATCCTGCCTCACTGGCCTTCAGGGATAGAAAGGGTGGACACACATCTGTATGGAACTAAAGAATACTGGATTGAAATGAGTCAGTACTTTGATACATAAAATATTTGAATGAGATGGCTCTGTGACATTAGGAAATACCCTGTAGGTAGTGAGGGAGGTGGTGGTTTTAGACTGGTTTGACTCCAAGGAGTTCATCAGGCAGTGAAGAGCACGGAGGAAGGACTTGCACAGCCCTGGCAAGGCTCAGTGCCTGGTGCCTGTTCCACACTCATGTGCTGCTGCACCTCCACCCTGCCCACATGGCAGCTGCTGTGGCTGGCACTGGGTCCTGCACAGGGAAAGGGCAGCAGCCTTGTTCTCCAGGGAAGGCACAATGCCCAAGGATCTCAATAGGAACAGCAAGAAAGGTTTCACCGACTTACAAAGGGTTTCAAAGAGAAGTCTGCAGTGTTGCATGAGTGACTGCTCCAGCTCGAATGACACAGCATCCTCACACAGTTATCACTGCCCAGCAAGTGCCGCCTTTATGTGTCTAACAGAAACCTCCTAACACTGCCTGCTCTTTCATTATATGCTCTGAAAGCACTTTCTACTGGACCTTTACAAAAATAATGCGGAGTGTTTATGGACAAAGACAAGCTTTACAAGGCTGGCAAGGAATTAAGTGTCCTTAAAAGTATTAATTGGGATGGAAGGAACAGGGAACGCTTATCAGTACAGGCTGCTGGCACAGGAGGTCACAGCAGCAGCCAGACCCGGCAGGTGCAGGGGATGAAATCCGCGCGCACATTCTGGAGGGACAGCTTCAAACAGAGCTGCTCTTCTCTGCTGCCGCTGCTGAATTTGATTACACACAAGGGAGAGCCGGGGGGATGGCGAGAGGGAGGGCAGGGAAGCCAAGAGGAGCGAGGAGCCCCGGGCGCCCATGCGGGAGGTGCGGGGCGGTCTCAGCACAGGGCTCTGGGCAGGAGCCCCTGGAATTACAGCAGCACCGGGGAGTGACAGGGCACCCCCCCGGACACAAACAACGGCGTGCCTGCCCCTCAGCAAACCACAGCCGCACAGAGACTGGGACTGGGAAGAGGCTGTTCTGGATTTAAAGGGAAAGCGATGTGTTAAAAGACACGGGGGCCGGGGCAGGAGGGTGTGCGGCTGCCGTGCCAGCATCCCTCACACAGCCCGACACTTGTGCCGCTGCCTCCTTTCCACCAGCCAAGGCTGCCCTCGAGAAACTGCCGAGAGACTTCGGTAACAATAATCTCTAACCTAAAATTATCCAAAGTGCTTGCTTCCCTCTAGCCCCGAAATCTTACAGAACCACCCGGGGACTGTTCCTTTAAAAGACAGAACAATTCAGCCTCTACTGAATTCTGGGTTAAAAGTGAAAAAAACCCCAAAGTAAAAAACCCAGAGTCTAGGATCAGCTCCTCCAGACTAAGCTCAAGAATATCACTAAAGAAGAAAAATTGGTCTTGTTAGGATATTTAGATACAAAATATTTTTAAATTTACCTTAAAATTGTTATGACACTACCTACCAGTCTAATTATATTTTCGTAATTATATGTATTAATATCTAAAGTATATAATTACAAAGGAGCCAATATATTTTAGAAACACCATACTTATAAACCTATTTTTTTTTTAAATAGTAACTTCCTGCATGACTGTAAGATCTGTATTTTAGTTCTCCTGTCTTGATGACTCAATACCAGTAGAGCCAACTGGAGTCCACATGTTTGAATGGAAGCTGCAAACAGGGATCTTCTATATTATGTCAGAGGCATTGATCAAAAAAAACACCAAAACCTTGCTCTTGCAAAATAAAAGAAACACCAGAAAACAGTGGAGAAATAAAATAAAAATAAAAATAATAATAATTTTTCTTCTTAGCAGCTTTCTTCATTAAAGCAAAAACTTTTATGCATTTATTTTAATCTACAAAGAGAACTGAAGCAATGGAAAAATAGAGGACTTGCCAGCCAAAAGGGTGATTAATGGAATTTACAAACATCTGAATTATCAGATCAGTGATACAAATGTACTAACTAGTGGTGTCCACCCCATGGCTGAGCCTGCCTGTTGCTTTCTGGCAGTCTCTGGACAGAGAGCACAGGGAGAACATCCATGACTGCCTGGACAGTGCAAGCTCTCCCACAGCTCATGCTGTGCACACAAACCTCTGCTGCAGGAACAGCAGCCCAGAAAATCTCTCCCACTCAGGACTGAAGTGGTTTGTGCTTCAATTGCACAAGTCTGAGTGGGTAAAACCAAACATCATCAGCTTACAAAGCCCAGCAATTTGTAAATGGTGATGAATGTATTTCCCATTCACAAAGAAAATGAGAAGGGATGGTATAATAGAGCTTGACTAAATATTTAAACCAAAAATGTTAAATCCTGATTTGGATTTTACTGCACGTGCTTACAGAGAGAGACCTTTCCCCAGCCACTCACATAACTTCTGATTTTATTCAAACATCAGCTCCACTTCTAATTTATTCTTGTTAAGTGGCTTTCAGCAATGCACATGATTTAAATGCACACTTGAGAGGCAAATGTAAGCTTGCAATAAGGTGCAGTTTGACATTTAAACCATGACATATTTTTGAACATAATATGACCACAGAAGCATTACTAATTTTGACCACTTCCAGACAGAAGTTTAAAAAGCACAATGAAATGCAGACCAAAAGTGGTGTACCTCTCTTTTCTCCAGCAACTGTTGCAACTCTCATGATTCACAGTCCAAAAACATGAAAACTTTGGTAGCTTTGTAGTAACATAAAGTACTCCCACTGCACCTTAAATAGCTGACAAAAATGTGCCTTAATACCACATGCATCTCAATACACCTTTAAGAACAAACATAATTTTAACTTGATTTCAAAAATGTTTTAGCTTCTTAAGAGTGCCACTTCTCTGATGCCCCCAACTCCAGCAGCTTAAAAGCACAACCCAAAACTTAAGTCATGGAAGGTCTGCCTCTATGGGTGTTAAAGCACATTAAAACAGTGCATGACCTTCCAAAACTGATCCCAGCTTACAAAGTAACTGAGCAACATTCACTTATGGCCAGCTGGAAATGCCAACATGTAAGAGGTGGAAATTTTGGCTACTTAAAAATAGATGTTTCATGAAGGAAATAGCAAGTGACCCTAAACCTTAGCAGGTCTGCCAAGACCCTGCTATGATGAAGTAATGAAGAGAATTCATTAATTTTATTGGGTTTGCAGCTTCTGTACAGTTCAAGGTACACCCCAGAGCTGAAAAGCACACAGCAGCATATGCTGGGCAGCTGTTGCTAACTGCTCCTGGGCATCCAGCATCTCTCTGTGTGTAAAAAGGAGATTAAATAAACACAGAGGTTAAAGAAATAAAGTTGATTATTTCCTCAATGACTAAGAAATGCTGTTGCAGAGAAGGGCAAGGGAGGAGAGCAGATTCACTCACTCTGTGGGGCTCCAGTGGCTCCCAACAACCTCATGTTCTGACTAGTGACTCAAGGTTTTTCATCAGGGATTGAGTAATTGCTTGTGCATTCTGTGTGTAAGTGCAGATGAGCAAAAGCTCAATTCCTCTCATTTAGAGTAGAAAAAAAATCTTCCTTGTCTTAATATCAGTTGGGAATAAAACATGCAAACACCACATATTAACTGATCATCAGAAGCTCAGGAACCTCAGCACATCTTTCTTACAGTCAAAAATCAATGACCAGCAGCCAACACTTGGCATTTTCTGTACCTTGTTATAGGAAAGTCATCATGGAGAGATTAATGTTTGCCCTTCCAAGCACTATTAGTCAGATACTTTGTTTGGTACTTCTGAGTTACAAATTCCTGAAAAATTGCAAAGGGAAAAAAAAGTCTTATATCCTAATACTGTTACATGAAATAATTTTTTGTCCTCTGTCTTGTCTTCCCACGAGAAAAGGAACTAACACATCCAAGATGGAGCTGATCAGGAACTGTCAGTTTTAATCAGAGCACTGTAGCTGTCAGTCACCACTGGCCCTGGGGTATTTTGTTTCCTGAATATATAAAAGATTGTTATCCTGAAAGTTAGTCAGCATTTCTGGCTGCTAGACGGAAATAACAAGACTCTTAGAAACATTTTAACACTGGTACAACTGCAGCAGTATTTGAGTTCTAATAGCTCAGCACACCAACACAGGCAATGACCCCTCTTTATGAGCCACGCTGGTGCAATAGAAATAACTTCTCCTTATTGCATAGTTTGCACAGTTGGTATTTATTAATAGTGTTGCAATTCTGTATTAATTATTATTTAGCACTGAGAACGCGCCTGAAACTGCACAAAATTAGTGCCTGGCCCAAAGTGCTTAAGCAGCTGTGATTCAGCATCCCATAAGCAACATTTCATCCACCAACCTGCTCAGGGACTAAAGCCTGGACAGCAGTGCCACTTGGTCAGCTGATGTCACATCAAATTATTTACATCCTACAGCTTGGGACAGCCAAGGCCCAGTGGGTCTGGCTGGGGCAAAGTTTACAAGCACCAGTCTGTTGGAAAAAACCACCCAACACTAAAGGCAATGTGAAAAGGAGAATACAGTGGCTTATGCAAAATTATTAGAAAAGAAATCCTGTCACAGTCTCCCATTTTCAAATGAAAAGTCTCACTGAATAGGAACAGAGCAAGAGTACACAGTGATCTGTGAACTTCCCAAAGTGCCCACCTGATAGGAAAGCTGTACTAAAGCAGCTGCCTAAGCCAGGATTAAAAGCAAAACTTCCAAGGTCATCACCACCACACAGTCACAAATCATGAAATGCAAACGTGACAGGCAGAGAGAAGTGAAAATTGCAAATCAACAACAGGGCAAGACCCCCCACCACCCCCCTCTCAGATCCATATTGCTTTGTTGGCAAGCCCTCCTGAAGGATCACTTCCCTGAAATGAGAATATGCAGAGAGCACAGATCAGCAAATCCCAGGACAGCCATGGGAATCAGAGTCAACCTTCAGACAGGTTTAATTCAGGCCCTGCAGACTTCACCCAGACAAGAGTCCTGTTGCCACTGACAGTTCACCCATTTTTTGTTGTTTTCCATGTTGCCAAACACACAGAGCTCTATTCTAAGACAATAATGACATGTTACTAATGCAAATAGAGAAAATAGGAAGCTATGAAACAAATAATTAACTGTGATCTGTGATTTACATAATTATTGGCAGAATCCTAAACAAGAAGTAAGATGGATTACTGCAGTTTTGGTTCAATGCAGCCTTAAAATAAAAATTAAAAAAAAAAAAAAAAAAGAAAACAAAAAAATCATCACATGCCAAGGCTGAAAGGATTTTCATTCCAGCATGGGGTTCTCTCACTCTGCCAGCCAAGCTCCAAGCTGTTACTGCAGCTATTCTCCACATAAACACTGATCTTTTCCCTCTGCTCTTCTGTTCAGCTACTGCAGTTGCTGGCCACCAGTTGCTGGCCACCAGAAGCATAAGAAATATATTTTAAAAAAACTCAAAACAAAGAAATGAACAAAAAATCTCTATAGAACATAGTATTGCTCACCAACCACACAACCCTGATATGTTCATATTGCTCAAGCATGAACAGGCAAGGCATAAAGCCTAGTTTTTCTTCTGTATTTCTCTCCCTTCTTTAAAGCTAAAATTTCTCTATGATTTCAGTTGTGGCAGGAGCTCAGTTCTGGAGAAGGAGGATTGCTACTTATCCCCTCAAAACGAGGAGTACAGAATAGGTGGGAGCAGCTACATTGCCCCACTGCTGGCTAGAAGGTTCAGTCTGACAGAACAATTCCATTCCTTACTCTGTCATTTTATAGCGAGACATAACGTGGTGGTCCCAGCCATGCCTTGTGCAGAGGCTTCCACAAAGCAGCACATGAAATGTGGAAAGAGCCACCAGAGCATCATCAACAGCTCATTCAAGAGCCTTCCAAAAGAAACCTTTAGTCACTCCTGACAGATCCAAAGTCATGACCACGAGTGGGAAGGATTCTACATCCCTTCAGTCAGCCAGGATCTCTTACATTCTCATCCTCCTGACTTTTTATTTACTGTTGTAAAACCAGGAGCACGGATATTAGCGCTCCCTCCCTTTCACTTCCTTTCCCTACAACCCTACAGAAATAGCTGGGTTACATCAGACAAAAACACACACAAAATAACAATGAGAACAGATGTGTCAAGAAAAGAAAAACCAAAACTGCCTGCTGTGCTCAGCACTTCAGCAGTTCTGGGTAGGGTACTTGTCCAGTTCAGGAATCACAGGGTGAGATGTTTTACAGCACCCAAGTCAAAGGGGGAATACAGTAGTTGAGAACTCAGTAGTAATGACTGCGGCATTGTTGTTTGGTTTGGGTTGCTTGGGGGTTTCTTTCTCTTGTTTTGTCCCTACCTGTCTCAGATTTGCCTCTTGATTTTCAGACCAAGGATTTCAGACCAGTTCACCAAAAATGCAATTTACAGGAGAGATCCATGCCAAGATCTTTACTCAAACTCCTCTGGAAACCATGAGTTGTTGTTCACCTCACTTACACCTCTCTGGGCTCTGAGCCCAAGCCCATTTTGCTCAGCTCCCATTAACTTCCATGGCCCCTTAGGCACCTCACGGGTTCTTTGTAGAACTCATTTTGCACACACATTATTTCCTCTAGAACACTCATCACCCTACAGCCCTAGTGCCAATTTCCACAAAACTCTCTCAGCCAGAAGGGCATCATCCTTCTTTATACATTTCCAACATTTCCTTCATCCTTTCTCCTGTGACACCTATCATGTTTGGAAGATGCTGTTTGCAAACTCTTGTTGAAAGCTGCCCTTTTCTTCTCTCAAATCCCTCCTCACCCCTTGGCTACACTGCTACCAAAAACCCCATGTGCTCATCTTCCAGGGCCCTTTGCACAGTGCTGTCTCTTGTGTCCCTGTGACTCTCCACCCTTGGCCTGCAGCTCTCTGATAGATCTTGGAGATATGGAGATAGGTGTGGATTATAAGTACTTTGGGGGCACCACTTTATTCCATAGAAGCTGCACAATAAGGTCCTGGTCTATAACACACATCAAGCAATGATGAGGCAAACAAGCAACTCAGAAGAGTTCTGATTTTTATAATTAAAAAAAAAAAAAAAGAAAAAAAAGAAGAGGATTTTATTCTGATAAAAAAAACCTCTGGGGTTCCTAATTTTTATCTGTCAAATAAAATCATAGTTTCCCATTGAATCTACTGAAGAGGTACCAGGAGCTTTTCCTGATAGTTATAAGGAACCTCATGACCTTTACAAACCTTATTTGATGTAGGTGATACATTATAACACCTTTCAACCACAAGTTCCTCAGCAATTGAAATACCAAGCAAGAGCTATGGGATTTTGTATTACAGGAAAAGTCACCAGTTTTTAACAATATCTGTTCAAATTTATAACCCACCATGCTACGTCATCAGCAGCTTATTTGCTTCTCATGCACAGTGTACCAGAAAAAATGAAGAGTAAATGTTCTCAGTTATTCCCATTTATTATACAAGTTGAGTGATAGAATTTAACCCTACTGCAGCTTGGTATGGTATTTGAAAAGTCTGAAGGATTGATTACAGATTTCCCACACTTTGGACCACAGCAGCTTTATCACAAAGCTTCTGGTATTGACAGTCACAGAGATCAAGGGAATAATAAGATCATTACATTATTCCTAAGAACACACTCAATATTTATGAGTATATTAACTGCATGTAATAAAGGCCACATTCTCTGGCTGTGATGACTTGGATGCTTTGGGGATAAAATTAATCAACATGCATGAAAGAGGATCTCAGAGTCAAACAGGAAAATCTGCACATAATAACAAAGATAGTTAATATCTGGCAAACCTACAGCATAAGGAAGAAAAAAAAATACTATGATTAAACATAATAAGACTTCACTTGAAATGTAAAATACTCTGGAACATCCTGCCAGCTCACATAAGAAGCAGCAAACAGGAAGCAGCAGCCTCTGCAATAAAGCCCAACACAGGGAAAACAGAACACCAGGGAACAAGATGCTACAGCACAGCCCCTGTCACTGTGCTGCAGAGAACTTTCTGTCTCCTGCTTCTGAAGTGCACGAGGTTCCACTCTAACTTCTGCTCCCAAAGCAGGACTTGTTGAATTTTGAGTCAGTAGCAGGTCCCTGCTGCCCAAGTCAAACACTGTCATCCTCTCACAAACTCTCACGTGTGAGCTGGCGGCACTGCTGCCTCAAGTGCATTCTGTCAGTATTATTTTCTAATATTTTCCAGCATTACATTCCTTCCAGAGCTCTGTCCTGGGTGCTTGCACTGCCTCTTAAAACACTTCCCTCCCTGAAGCTATAAGCACTGAGCATAGGCTTGTTACAAGGGGAAAAGGGGCTCTTTTTATCCCATTCCATGTGAATTCTCTGATACATTCAGTAAGAAATACTCAATAGGGCACTATGTTACTATGAGAAATGTGAGCTCACATGTAAAAAGAAGCAGTTTTGGCTCACAACCTCTTGAATGTCTTTGCAATTTAGAGTTAGTGCTGAACCTTTCCTAACCCTTCAGCTGGAGTCTGTACTACGTAGTTGTAAACTTGACTTTCAACTTTCAGTGATCATTTGCATGTATGTATCTTCAAAGAATGGCATTTGATTTGCAACTATGTGTTGTAATGAGAGGCTAATTAACACAAATACAGTTATTAGCAAGTTTCAGACATTTAAAGGACAAAACCAGCAGACCAAAGTCTGTGACAAAAACACACACAAAATGTGTAGTGTGTGACAAGGATGGAGAACCCCAAGGATGAACTGATACCAGCCAAGACTGCCACTAACTCCACTACCACAGGCAAATCACTGACATTCTGCAACTTGGTTTCCCCTTCTGTAGTGGGAGAGTGAGACTCATTTATTTTGCTGGGTAGTTCTGCAGCTTAATTAAATCGTTACCTTTAAATTAAAGCACTACAGAAATGCCAGGAAGCAGCATCTGAATTAGAAGGTGGAGGTGACACCCTAATGAAGCAAGACCATTTTCATCGTCAACAGCAGGCACAGTAAAAGGTCACCCGTGGTATAATTGTGAAACCACATTCCAAGCTTCTGAAGGCAAGATGACTTTTCCCAAAACTTCATTAAGGAAGAAGATATGTCCCAGCATCACGGGATGGCTGCAATCCTGCAGTTTCACAGGAAATCTACAATGGTTTCATTACTTTTGTTTTCCCCCGTCCTTATTCATTTGCTATCCCAATAGCAGCGAAATACCACAGCTTTTGAAAGAATGCCTTTTCCACAGGCAACTGTCTTCAGTATGATCAAAGAGCTATTAAAAAACTGCAGAGGATCATTTCCCTTCAAGTTGGTAATGCCCAGCACTGACTGAGTTTTCAATCTTTTCTTTACAAAAGCCACAGTAGAGGCACTTGTGCTTTTTGTCTGGGACAGCTTCTCCCAAATATCAGTATATTCCAACATACTCCACACGCACTGGAAATTTCCAACTCTTTGTAAACACAAGGACCTTATTTAAATACCCTCTACTGCTGTGCAGACTCCTTATTTTTAAGTACTGGAAGGAACTTATTCTGAAAGGTTAAGAAACAGGCCAGTCCTCAGTGGAGGCCCATTTTCATCATGTATTCCCAAAAAAGCTGCAAACTTGGTGTCAGGTGTGAAGCTGTATATGCCCTGTATCTTGGAAACTGCACTCCAGCTCTGTCCCAGATACCAAAAAGGCATATCCCATCATAAACTCATTTAGTCCATACTGGGAAGTCATTAAACCAAAACCAGGGCAACAGGCAGCTACTTCCTTGTGTGTTGCACTTGAAAAAAAAAAGATTATCCAAAACCAACTCATTATACACAATGTTTATGTGTCCAGAGTGTAAACACTGAGAAATAACACATTTGCTGTTGCTTTGTAGCAATGCAAAAGCTTTTACTTTTAAGGGCAAGATGTGCTATAGGACAGACCAGCCTAGTTCTTTCTATTACATAAGATACTCTTGCATACAGGATACATCCTATCCAGCTTCTGTGAGGATTTGTTAGAAAATAGTGGAAGATACTCAGGAAATTACAGCTGGAAATAACTGTATTTGATTTTTTTCCCCACTAAATAAATATATACTTGCATATACTTGTTAAATATATATATATACTAAATATATACTTGCTTTTTCTTATACTTTTTGGAAGACTAAAATGATTGCAACCAAGTTCTCAGGTAAGACAGAAGATGTAGTTGGAGCATTGTGCCCATACAGCTGGATGCTCTGTTTGCTTATGTCTGTCTGTCAGCTGCCTGCTAATTGTTTTTGAGGCCACTGACCTGCCTTTAACTAAATTTGACAGCAGGAAGAAGTCCCAAAGCTTCCAACACTTTCATTTAAAAAATGGTTGGGTAGATGCAAGACTCTTATAAGACAAGAAGGAAAGGCTAATGACGAAGGTCAACTATTATTTTACATCAGAGAATCCACAGCAGGGATCACCCTAGAGACAAATCCTCAGGAAGCAGTTTCCATTGGTACTGCTGCTCCTCTAACACTTGTTTCAAATAGAGCTGGAACCAGAAATGAATTCCAGTTCTCACAACAGTCCACTGGCCTTAGGTAAATCATAACTTCTGATGCTACTTCCCCTGCCATAATGTGGCTGGTGTTAAAATCCCTTATTACGTTGCTGCAACAATTCATATTTGAAATGTACTTTGAAGGTCTGGAGAGTTGTATTTACTAATTATTACCTGTCTTGAGACATGAGCTGAATATTCAAAGTGCCAGCTTGATTCATCTGCAAGTGCACATCACATAAGCATGTGGTATGTACTAAGACTCAAAATACAAAAGTAAAGATTACTTTTAGAGAAGACTTTATAATCAAGCCAGTTTTGAGCTCAAAACATATAATTTTTATTACCACAACTCTTCCATTACACTGGATTTAAATTATTTCATGTTTTAGCTTAGCACTTTATATAACACCAGTTTGAAAAGTAAATACCAATTGACAGAAGACAAAAAGCCCATGCAAAGTTTGATTCCTTCCCCAAAGGCAAGTCTGATGTCTGAGATCTTAAACCTTTGATATCAAGCTGAATGTTAATAGATAAGATCCACAGGGCAGTTATTGAGCACAGTAATACCAGAGCTTGTCCTAGAAATACCAGCAATCACAGCACTGGGTCTGGCAATGCCACATTACAGTAGGCAGGCATTTTTTATCTTCTGCTTGGTCAGGCACCTTCCTTCCAGCCTTTCCAGAAAAGAAGATGCTTTCAGTTCTTGCAGGCAGAAAATTCAGAAAATTGCAAAGGTCTCCGGGGAAGTGCTAAAGCAAATAGGTAAACTGGATGTGATTTTGTTTTTTAAGAATACATGAGGGGGGGAATAGCTTCCTAAAAAGGAAACTTTCCATGCATTAAAGATGCTCTGTAGTAAAACTCTCCTTAGAGAGGTCCCTATTTGAAGGCAAGGAAGCACACTACAATTTCCTTCAATAATAACAGATTAAACTTGTATCTTCAAGCTTTCTTCTGTAACAGACTGACTACCAGCTGAGTACTCAATATCTCCCAACACTGGCCTTTACATTTCCTGACAGAACAAGCCACATCTAAAAAGGAAAACAAAAAAGCCACAACTGTGCCATTTTCCTTCTAATCCTCCCCATCTCCCTACTCCAGACAAAATAAATACAACCTGGCTAACTTATTCTGACAACAGTGACTTAGACTTATGTCCCTTGCTCTCTATCAGTGCCCTACAAACATATATTATTTTAATGTAGTATAAACAAATATCAGATTTGCTTAGCACCACATTGAGTCCTAGTGATTAAAACATATATATGCATAGAGAAAAATTTATACATGCACAACCCCCTTTGTAAGCTCTGAAGATAAATTATCAGTATTGCCAAACAGAGAATATGTATTATATTCTAATGACATGAGACAGTTGATTACCAACAAGCCTACTTCATTTCTAATTAGAAAAAGTTCAGTGATGATCTTCTTCCCTGCTGTTATTGCCTGACAAGAATAAACAAGGAGTCCTCTCTAGGGATGCCACAGTAAACACCCAAACAGACATTTGCTTTGGAGCTTCTCTTCGCGGTAGTAGTAAGTACTGAGGCACATAGTGGTTCACGCAGTACGGCTGGTCACACATCCACCAGCGCAGGATTTTAAGTGTTTACCTCAAGAAAACGGAGCTTTGCAAAGTGCACTGCAGCTGCCTGGCCGCTCCCCCTGCGCCCGCTCCTGCCAGCTCTGCTGTCACCTGCTCGGGACTTCTGCAGGGAAGGGACCCTCCTTGGCACAGGGCTGAAGGGCAGCCGGGTGTTCCAGGCTGGACGCGCTCCGCAGAAACAAAGCAAAGGGGATTTGCTTCGCTGCGATTTTCCCCCAAGGACACAGGGCGCTCGCAAGGCTGTCTCCCCCCGCCTGGCAGCCGGCTGTGTCTCTCCGGCCGCAGCTGCACCTGTCGCCCGCAGCGTTCACCCTGAGCCGGGATCGATAACGCGGCTGCCATCGCCCCGAACCTCGCCGAGCGCCCTCCGCTCCGGCAGCGCTGCAGCCGCCCGTCCCTCCCGAACCCCATCGAGCACCGATTCCGCCATCGAGCCCAGACAAACAAAGGGCGCTCCTCTTATTTTCGATAAAATTCAGACAAACTAGAGAACAATACCGGAGGGGCCGCACAATGGGCACCGGCCGCGCCGCATCCCTCACGCCATCCCTCCCTCTCCAGCCCCGGCACGGCGGGCGAGCCCC
This sequence comes from Aegithalos caudatus, assembly GCA_013389925.1. Lineage (NCBI taxonomy): Eukaryota > Metazoa > Chordata > Aves > Passeriformes > Aegithalidae > Aegithalos > Aegithalos caudatus. Next base: position 265,941 of record WEIU01002544.1, on the reverse strand, counting down.
GCTGACCCCAGCCCGGGACAGCCCTGGGGACGGCGGCGGC